>JAGFMF010011747.1:3965010-4033844 GCA_019455555.1 Galemys pyrenaicus | reverse complement strand
TCTATTCTATTCCATTGGTCTATGTGTCTGTTTTTGTTCCAGTACCATGCCGTTTTTATGACTGTGGCTTTGTAGTAAAGTTTGAAGTCAGGAAGTGTGGTCCCTCTACTTCCCTTTTTGTCAGTTAGGAGAGCTTTGGCTATTCGAGGTCTTTTGTGTAAAAAGAGATTTGAATTGAACAAATCACAATACTGCTAATAGAAATTAATCAAAGCTAGGGGGAAAGGATAGAAGATAATAGAAAAGGCTAGAAGATAACACCTTTGTAATATCACACAGAGACATAGTTTAACATGTCCACCAATGAAAGTTTTAATTCTATCATGTTTGACGCTGATATTTAGTTTTTATTGGGGCTCAGATTTTAGGAGATGGCCTATTAATCTGTAGACTTTTAATCAGTAAAGATATATAGTTCAGTAGAAAACATGTGATCAAAGCATTAAGGGCTTTTTGGCTTGCGAGACATTCACCAGTTTTATATTTAAGCTAAGTTTATACTTTAATATTCTTTTTAATGACTATAAATATCCAGTTCTGTAAATAGTCTTCTGCCATCTTGTCATTTATACTTACCATCTTGCTGTTTCCCTTGTTAGGAGTTAAATAAATTTGGCATACATTCATTCTATATTTATGTAAGAGTTGTGTTTTTAACTTTATGAAAATTACATTTGTATGAGTCATGTTTTTAACTTTTTGAAACTTATATCTAAGAGTAGCCAACAGCTCTGTGGGAGCTACATGTGCCCCATCCTAAACTTTGCAATAATGAATTCAATTTATCTTTATACAATATTTATGAGCTAGGACCTATAAATGTGACACAGAGGAATTAATCAAATTGTTCAAGGTAGCACAGCTACAAAGAGACAGTGTCAAGATTGCAAGATAAGCCATCTACTCCACAATATGGTTTTATCTGCTATTATGGTGTTTATTGGGATTGTAACAGAGTGAAAACACAAAAATCAGAAGATCTAGGTCAAGAATGAAAATATAAAGATTCAGCATGTTTGTGTATATGGGGGGGATGCTAAAATTCTAATTCTATTATAATTAAATATACTCTAACTAGATTCATCTAGCCTTAAGACAAATTTCTCAAGTGTTCAGAATTCCAAAGCATGAGAAATAACCAATAATACAGAATTTTTGTTTTCCAATCCTGTATTCTTATGTAATTTTGTTCTCTGTGAAGACATGTCCACCTGGAATTCTGTCCACTAGTTGGTACAGATGCTAAACTGTTATTTCTGGTAATAACAAAGTAGCAAGATCTCTTAAAAAAAAAAAAAGGAGCTTTCATATAAGACAGACCTGGGTTCAAGTTCCCACTCAATTTCTTCCTATCCATGAGACCCAAGTCCTCTCATTATTAGAATCAAGACAATAGCAATTCAGTGTTCTTACATATTTTAGGATGATAGAAGTGCTTACATCTTTATAAAAGTCCTAGCAGAATGTCAGGGACAGAATAAGGACTTGAAAATGTCAAATATTATTAGTTATCATAAAAACTATCACTATTCTTATTTATTAAGTGCCTATCCTACTCCTTGTGTTATACCAGAGCTTCAAGAGGTTAACTGACTAGCTCAATTTCACAGTGTTCAGACTAGGCTTGACATTTAAAGCAGTTTGATTCTAAATCCAATTAACTTAATGACTATGTTATGATATCTTTAATAACTTACAAGTCATATACATTATAAATCAACCTTTAAAAAATTTAGTTCATTATAAAAAATTTCCAAGATAAATGTCCACCAATGCCACAATTAAAAAAAAAAATCAAGATTTAGACTCTATTAGGGCCATATCCAGGCCCCAGCAGTGGATACACTATGGGGGATTCTTCTCCAAAGAATTGAGTTTGACAATGGGGATTGTGCTAAAGAAGATTAGGAAATCTAACAGTGTTTCTTAAAATTTGAAAAATACATACCACACAGCATTAAACAAGATTAAGGCAGAGCACAATTTTTAAACAGAGTGTGATCTTAACCACATAACTGCATAGAATGAAGTCTGGAAGGAAACAGCCAGAACCTTAGCAAGGACTACAGCATATTTCTTCTACTTGCAGGAGTATTGTCTTTCCTTCCCAATGCTCTTTCATGCCATATTTGCTTAGAAAGTACTTGCAAGTTTCTCAAGGCTCATTTATCAATGAAACCTTTCTAATAGCCATAGCTCTTCCTGATGGAGTCTCAACCCCAGGGACAACTGGCATCACTTTATGGCCACTTACTACAATACTGTTCATAAGTCTATGCAGCACTTTCAGATCTATCTTCCCTGACTAGACTACGATGTCTTTGAGAAAGGGGCTATCTTATTCATGATCATCTCCTCAAATAGAAGTGTCTGGTGTTTGAATTAATGAATAAATGATAAAGTGTCTCTGAAAAAACAAGCCAACTGTCAATACTGAACTTCTCAAACAGGGCCTATCTGCTGGACAGGCAAAGCCTGAAAACAAAGAAAGGTTATAAACACATCACCGAAAACATGGACATACTGGAGTCAGATATCCTTGGAGATTATTGTTTGATAAATAACAACACAGACTCATGATATAATGCCAGAATAACTATATGACCCCAGGAGAGAGAATTAGCATATGCATGCCTGTCCCCTTGTTTGTACACTAAGTAATGCATTTATGGTTTATTTGTTGTGAAGCCCAAAAGGAAAATGTGTTTTTAACAGATTTAATCAATACGCCAACCTACATTAAAAAAATAAATAAAGCCACACAATAAATAAAAAGCAAAGGGCCAATCAATAGTCAGCAGCACAGCTTAACAGCCACTCCAGCAGAAAACTGTCTGAAAAGGCGCTTCACACTCCAGTGTCTGCATGATCCACAGCTGCTCGCTATCGATTTGTTGCAAGCAAAGAACATCTATTATCACATGCCAGTATGAACCCAGCAATTTCTCCAACAAGTAGCCTGCAATGTGCGATCTGCAGGGGAAGGCAGGTAGAGCTGACTACTGGGGTTGGGCTGAGGACCCACATTTATTCCCTTCTCTTTATCCCATCAAGTCATTATGGACATCCCATTTCTAAACACAGGAACATGATGTGTCTAAGGACGCAAGTCCGTCCCCTGACTGTTTCACATCCACATCTCTGGAGCACAGAAGGTAATCACAAGACTCAAAATAATACACTGAAAAACAGTTACCCAGACTCTGCTATAAGGTCAACCATGAGGGAAAGAGAAAAACAAGGTGTTTAAAATCGCTATTTTCAGAAAGATCTCCCAAAGGATGACTCTTTTGTGTATGTGTGAAAATAAGCACAAGAGTTGGATTTTGTGCAACATTTTACAGTGTTGGGAAGGAGAGAGGAACTACAATAAGCTGCCAATGGTAGTGGGATTGTAACACAATACTGGAAAGCAATGTTGGATCCCCCTGATGGTGTAATAGCTACAACCCACTAATATCTCCCAGAGTCTCAGTCCAAATTTAAAATACCAATAAGAACCCAATACCCAAAAAGAAAATCCCTGTAAAAGCCCTTGTCAGGTTCCATTTCTTCTGCTGTTCTTAAAATGTAACACTAACACTGGATACTTAGTTGGCCTCCAGGTGGTACACAGTCAATGAGAAGTCAGTCCTTTCATTGTGAATTTCTAAGAACTAGAGATTTCTTTTTTGGAGAATGCTATTTGTGTGTTCTCTGATCTAATCACTTTTAGGATGATTTTGTCGATTGTGGTCTCAAAACTACACCTACAAGAAAGTCACATAAAGGAAATCTCCTAAGGTTTTACAATTATATGAAATGGTAGTAAGTCCTAAAGCTATAGAAAGACAATCAGTTAATCAGTTATACTTGAGCTTCCAGACAGATGATTTTTGTTTCTATCCAATGCAAGAGCATCACTCTTATAAAAGGTAACCTGTCAGAAAACAGATGGCATAACTTTGTAACTACTCGATCTACTTTGCAGCTGTCTGTCCCAGGGTCAACCTGAAATTCACCCACTACCTCCATGCACTCAAAAAAATATGTATATAGAAAAAGTTAAAGCCACCCAAACCTAGCCAACACAGTCTCAATGAGATGCAGTTTTAAAATATAAACTCTCAAGTCAACCTTATCTATGTGATAACACACACAACTGGCAAGCAAACACCAAACTCAGCAAACAGGAAAAAAAAAATACAAAGGTCACAAATGACAGAACCCACTCTAGAAAAAGTGAGGAAGACTCTAAAATACAGACATTTCTTTGGAAACTTGCAAGTCATGCACAGATATAATTAACTTTTATATACATGATGAACTAAGCACATTATTTTGGAAAATATCAAAACCAAGTCATTTCCCTATTGAAAACATTTCTATTCTTGGATGTGCAATACATAAATTGAGATGTTTCATTTCCATTAGTGGAGGTTCAATCTGCTGTCCTAAGAAACGACTCATGGAAAATGAGAGTGCCAAGCATCTCCTACCCACCAGCCATCAGATTAAATCTCTAAACAGTTCACATGCTCTTGATCAACACTTAAAAGAATACATTTATTTTAGATATAGGCACCAGTCTACAGAATGTCCTCTTCCCAAGAATTGGATAAAGGCCAGATTTCCCCTTTGGCACTCCAAGTCCATTTCTGTTAATTAGGTCAAAGTCAAGCCCCTATTGCATACATGTTATCAGAGTCATAATCATTAGAGTAAGTAAGACTCAATCTCTGTTTTTCTCTTCATCTCTTCTCCCTCTTTCTTCTCCTCCATTCTCTTATTTTATTCTTTCTTTGCAATTTACCCACAAAGCTTTTGCCAATTAGCATGAACCTGTTCAAATCAGGTGATGACTCTGAGGGTTAGCCCTGAGCTCTTCTTGTAAACTAAGCTACCAAGAATTTACTGCCATTAGTAGGGATACAGAACATCAGATAAGTAATGTCATGCTGAAGATGTTTGTGCGATGAAGTAGTCAATTAGAACTCTCAGGATCAAGGTTGATACAGAAAATAACAACCTATGATGTAAAGTCTGAGTGTCTACATAGAACAAACTGGCTGTGATTTGGTACAAAAGAGAAGTGTGCTTCACCTCAACAGTGAATTTCAAACACTGGATACCAAGCTATCCACTGAAACGTATTTTAAGAAACATACTTTCCATATATTTTGAATTTCATTAATTAGGTTATATTAGAAGTTTATAGCTAAATCCTGTGTATCTGAATTCTATTTCTCACATGTTGCAATTAAAATGTACTTGCTCACATTTTCACCTAGCCATCCAATCAATCACAGAAGCCGATCTACTATTCAAGAAATGATTAAACCAGCAGATTCTTTTAATGATTTGGGGTCAGAGGTTATTTGAGACAAAAATTCAACTACATCATTTGTAGAATGCAACTCAAAATATATTACCCAAAGTCTAGATATCTTAAAACATTTCTGAAGGATGAGGAGCTACTGTCACAAAAGAAAGCTGACTTTTCCCAATGTTATCAATAGTTCCAGTATTTCATTCTTTATTGACATATCATTCAAGACAGATAATCTAATGGTCCTCATTCTGGATTGAGACACAATCAGCTTTTAACAAAACTAGAAAATATTAGGCTGAAAGAACTCTGGTTGTTTTTTAGTGAAAAAACAAAGCCTGGCCTGCATGCCAGAAAGGAACACGTCAAAGAGAGAAAAATGCATACCCACCTTCTGAAGTCTGCACATTTCACCGCAGTTAGAGTAACTTACCTTTCTCTCTGTGCTGTGTGCAGAGCCTCTTCCTGACCGCTTTCTACCAGAAGTGGTATGTATGTATGTATGCATGATATTAAACAAACTTGTGAGGATAAAGTAGCCGTATGCCCCCATTATACTGAGTCCTACGCAGATAAATTAGAAGGAAAAGCACAAGTGTATCTACAATTCCCCAGGTACTGGATGAGTCCATAACTGAATCAGAGTCCATAACTGAATCAGCTACAGAAACAGGACTTTCAACAATACCAAATACTTGGAAGACACGGTCAGAGGTAGGTTAAAACTTTGTACCGAGTGTGTCCTTTTTGCCAAGATACACAGACTCATCCTTATATTTAGATCAACGATATCGAAGAATTTTCTCTCTACATTGCCAGAGCCTTTAAATTTTTTATCCAAAGAGACTGATGAAGCATATGAAGACAAAAAGCTACAAGAAAGTGGAAAACATTAAGAAACAACTGCACACACAGAGAAGTTGAACAATCAAGAACCAAACTGACATGCTAGAGAGAGTAATGCAATCAGTGTGTGCTCCCACATGGACAAATGAAGATGCAACTTTACTGTTTACTCGGATAATGTCATGCATTAGAGGCCAGCTGACTATGAGCTCAGATTGTTAATCAAACTGCAACCACGAAAACTGCATTTAGAAAATCAAAAAGTCAGCAGGATACACGAAGTCAGGGGTTTTTAACAAACCTCTCTGCAACAGGTAGTCAATAATTTCAAGAGTTTGCTAGTCTTTGAAAGTGGCCATATTAGAAAAATAACATGAGGAAAGAGTATATACAAAGCTTATAGATGCTCCCAGAACTGAAATTTTTCTGCCATCAGTGCTGGAATCACCTTCAGGAAATTAGTCTTCAAGAACTACATCCATTGGCATGCCTGAAGCATCACCAGTAGAAAAAATAACTGGCTGCTGTCTTTCAACATGAACCAAATACATATAAAGATGTGTATGTGTATATATATACACACACAAACACACAGGTGTATGTATATACCTATATATACATATATGCACACTCACACCAAATAGTCACCAATAAATTCAGCCAAAAGGAATCTATGTCTTTCATTAGAAATATCCTGAGAATGCTTTCAATATTTCAATTTGGGAAAAAAACAATACACTGAATGTCTTCATCATTTAGAAGGTATAAGAAGTTCTCTACACTTATCTAAACTCACACTTTTGGGAAAAAAAATAGCTGCATTCCTTAAATACCCTCTAAATTATAGACAAAGCAAACAACAGTGTCTCAAATTGTTACTGAGATGACCTAATTAAAGAAAAACTGAATTGTTCCAAATAGAAATATTTCCTGAAATAACTTTTTGTTGTTCTCGTTTCTCAGTCACAGGTAATCTAATCCAAAGAAGAAGGGTGTGAACAAAAGACAAGCTGTCTAACATTGTTGAACAAGAAATATCGCTTTGCTTTTTTGCATAAGAACACAGTCGTCCTTTATTTTCCAAGTTTCTAGAGGAGAAAACTGCATATGAATCTGTGGAATAGCCATGCTTTTTTTGCTTAATATCCCTAGAATTTTCTGTAAATCACTGAAATCTTTGGAAAAATCTCAAGTATGAAAAGGTTGTACTCACGGTCATTGCACTGGTTTCCAGAATACGAGGTCATGGAACAGTCACAGGTGAAGCCTTCCCACTGCTGCATGCAAACCCCCTGGTTGGCACATGAATCTTCCTGGCAGGTAGTACTTGGTCCTAGCAATGCATAAGAAGAGGGGGAAGAAAGGAAAAGAAAAAAAAAGAAGCGTTACAACATTCATCAAATTCATAGCAGTCACTTGATTTTATTATCTTCATGCCCCCCAAACATTCAACGACACAAACCACCAAAAATGGCAACTTACATCATGCAACAAGAATTCAGTATATACAAAAGACAACAGATACACACTTAGCCACAAATTATCAACAGTTACACTCTGAAGGGAGAGGGCTGAACACACTGTTCTCCTTTTGGCAGACTTTGTAAAAGAGCTTCGTCTCTACCATTCAACTAGAAAGATGCCTCACTTGGAGCATGGTCTTTCTAAATGAGCAAAGCTAAGGCAGAAAAATGCATTCCCTTAATTTGTGTGAATCAAGGCACAAGAGTTCCTAGAAATTTTTATAACATTAAAATCACAGCATCAAAACTTCACAAAATATAATTTGAGGCATTAAAATGATGTTTGATGAGGAGGAGGGAGAGGAAATGGAAGAGAAAGAGGAGGGCAAGGATGAGGAGGGGGAAAAGGGGAAAGAGAAGGAGATAGCAGCCAACTTGTATGATGTTTTGTAGGTTGTAAGCACTGGGCATTAGCAGTTGGTCTGCGTCAACCAGTAAACTCTCCTGACTGAGCTAAGGAATCATGACTGCTCCCACTTCACTGGTTAAAAAACCAAGCTCAGAGAGGTAAAATAATTTATTCAAAGTAACATGTTGATAATTAAAGGATTCTGATGTCCAATTTAAGTAAACTCTGAAGTCCAAGCTCTTACTTATATCAGTGGTTCTCAGACATCAGTAAATGTCAGACCTGTATCACTTAGGAAGTTACTAGAAATGCAAACTACTGGGCTCCAAGCCCCAAGCCTACTAAGTTAAAAACTTCAGAGGAAGACAGAAATCAGTGTTTTCTCAAGTTTCCAGAAAATTTTGATGGATCCAAAGTCACAGAGAAGTCACACTGTGGCTAAAGGTTTACAGAAGAATGTCCTTAAAATGAATGTGGCTCCACAGAGGGTGGGAAAGAGAAAGACTTGATGTATAGGAGGGACAAATCAGAAATACATACATGTAATGATACATATATTCAATACAAAAATAAGTAAATTTATTTTGGGGGCATTCTCAAGATCTCTTGTGAATGAGAGAATAAATGAAAAAGTTTGGCCATTTCTACCTTTCAGATTGCCATTAGAATCTTTCTACATGTCAGTCTGGGATCTCTCTTTCACTAGTCTCTGTTTTTCAATTCTAGCTCTAACCTATGGGGCTAAAGGTCAACCTACACTTTTGGAATGATCTGAGCTGAAAGAAATATCTTAATCTTCAGGCAACCACCCGGAATTTGAGAAAGAGCTTAAGCAAAGAAGGTAAGTTCTCAGATTCTTCTTATGTATTAGTTAGGACATGATGCAAAAAAGCAGTGAACAGAGTAAAAATACATCCATGGCAATCAGTGCCTATTTTGCAAATCCCAGGCTAAAATCTCACACGGGCATAGGTTCTCAAAAGGTAAACACATGGGGTCTAAGGACACACGCTCAAAGGAGATGTGTGCTCGAAAGGTTTTGTCTTCTGGGTGGCAAGACATTTTGTATTTATGCATGTAGGGTGGAAGCAATGCAGACCATCGCTCATAACCCAAAGTTATTAGGACATGACATAGGAAATTTCAAGACAATCATAGACGCTGGGGGGTAGCACTGCCGCTGGGTTCCTGCCGCTGCATGTGCCATGTGGTCCCCCACTGTGGAGATGAAAGGAGGTACATAAGCATGTTCCCAGTGGGTCTTAAACTTGAACACTGTACAGTACAAGTTTCATTAACAATGACAAATCAGGACAGCTTCTTTCAAAGGATAAAAGCTTCTGAGAAGTCCACGGGGCTCCTTGACCAAACAGCTTTCATCACACAATGGGCTAGTAATTCAATTGTGCTCAAGGATCAGAAAGACATGGAAGGCTTTCTTTTCTCTTGAAAGGCAGCAGAATAGCAAAAACTTTGAGAAAATATAATAATCCCATGCATGTTGCTACAATCTGAAGACAAAGGTTTTTCCATGACTTTCCCTCCCCTCTAGTCAATTTTTAAACTGTTTTCTAAGGACCAGTTCAATGCCTTCCCCATATGAAATATTCCCCCAGTGACTTGAAACAATTCTCTCTTTAGCAGCTGCAACACTAATGCTAACATGAATGCTTACATATGATAATAGTCATTTTAACATTTTGCACTGTCCTCTGCTTATAGAATTCTCTTTGTTTCATGTATTTTTTTATTATTATTTATTACCAAAAGTGAATGCAGTCCTCCTTTAGATGTCACATAAAATGCTTGGTTTAACCCTTGCTACACTGTACTAAGCATAATGTGTTAGATGCAGCAAAAAAAATGTTTTAGCAAATGTTGAGCTGTTTGAATTGGGACTCCCTGATTTGTTTCTGTCTCAGACTCCAAAGTCTGAGTATGGGAGAACAGCTGTACGTTTGTCAAAGGTTGGTCAGGAACCAAATGAAGGGGGAATTAGAGGCTATTGACAAATTCCACAGAATTCCTTTTGTTTGCAAGGGGCAGTGAAGACATCAGTAATCCTCAAAGACTGAGAGCACCATAATCAACTAGTAAGAATGAATCATAATCAACTACTAAGAACAGGTTCAGTGAGGACCAGGAGAATCTTCATTAATATCTCAGGGATCATAGATGAAACTTGTTCCAGCTTTGGAGGCTGAGATCCTGCTTCTTCTCAAGCTTCATGTCCCTCTGTGAACTCATTCTTTACATTTCAGTCCCAAACAGGCTTTGCTTAGACTACTTATTTAAGAAAGCTCCCACCTTCTTCCCTTACCATCGTTACATGTCCCTGTTTAAGTGAAAATCAATGACCTCATCTGTAATTAAGTTAGTTTTTAAGTTCTAAATTATCTGTTTCATCCTACCGGCATATAAACTTTGAAGGAAGAAGTCGTTTTTTGTTATTTTTGTTTTTTTCATCTTTATGTGTTTAATTTCTCATAAAATAGTTGGTGTAAAGTAAGAGATTTAACATATTAGTAGATAAAAGAACAAAAATAAAGAAATTGTCATTATTTTATGACTTAAAGTCAAGTAGTTTTCCTAACAATTTACCCATAGAATTTACCAATATCAGCTCATATAAGGAATTTTTCTACTGGGCAACAAGCTCTATTGGGAGATGGTGTGGTGGTGGTCATATTTAATTGAACATATTTCCTCCCTTGATTTAACACTCAGACTCATTCAATCTCTTAGATACTGAGACAAGTACTTGTTTGTATGCCCAATGCCTGGAAACAGTGCAGAATAACTATACATTGAACCATGAGAGACTGGGCTAGATGATAATATTAACTCCTAGTCTTACTTTAAACTATTTAAATATACCCTTTATCAAGCAGATTATAATTTATATCAAGGAATCTATTTCTCATGCCAAGAAATGTCTCAAAAATTAAAAAAGAAAAATATACCAAAATCCCTAGAGATAAAAAGGAAAGTTTCTAACTGCATATCCATTGATATAAAATGATCTTGTACAAGTCACAGAGTGGTTATCACAACAAAACAAGGAGCTTAAATATAGCATGTAATATGTTCCAGATGATGTACTCCTTGCTTTTTAGATTTTTTAAATTTATTTATTTATTCATACAAGAACTGGGGTGCAGGCCAGAGGTACAGGGGGTGAGAGGATTCATCAAAGACAGAGTGGGGAGCAGAACAGGCAGATCTACTGAAATACACCGCTGAGGGGGAGCAGCGGGCTAGACAGGAGAGGTCTGCTGTGCACTGTGGGTCAGCTCCCTGGCTGGGGATCAAACTCACACTATAGCGACTGCAAATAGTTTCACTGTGCTACGACTCTACCTCTTGGCCCACCAGGGAGGTCCGTGATTTTTAGATATTAATTCAGGACATCTTGATCAACACATTGATGAAGCAAAGGTAATGAAAAGCTTTAAAGAATCAGAAAGACAGGAGTGATTTTCCTATGAAAGATACTCAGAATTTCAAAAGGAAAATAATTCTTTAGAAAAGATTTAATTCTAAAACAGAAAAAAACTGAACAAAATAAAACTGAATATAGACTCTTTTTGCATGTATTTTCAGCTATTTCAAACTCCCATTTAGGGAAATTTATGAAAATTATGTAACATAATCCTTTTGAGATCACAGTGAATAGCAGAGGGTTCAGAAGTGTTCTGTTTTAATGCCCCTGGGAGTTTCTCAACTAGGTCTCTAAATGTTACATGTAGTTATTTACTTCATTATGTGTCTATGTAGTAAAGATTAAAGGAAACAGATTTTAGCCAGAGCACAAATTTCTGTAAGGAAAGAAATATAATGGAGGGGGAAAATCATATGCATATTCCTGAAGCCTATTGATAAAGTTAATATAAAAGCTAAAATTCACAGTAACATTTCATTTCAAATTTTAGTTTCAGTTAATTTCACCATACCTAGTAGTGTCACTATTAAGCAAAATGAAAGTTATTAGCATTTCTTCCCTACACCTATCGGCTTCTCTCCAAGCCCAGGTTGCCTCAACTCCCATTTTTCTTATCCCATTCAACCATATCCTTTGAAACTCAGTCTTCATCAAATACCAGAAAAACAATCTAAGCTAAAAAAATTAAACTGTTGATCAAGTTGAGAGGCACGGATTTCAGAAAAACAAACTGAAAAACACGACATTTTAATGTAAGTATGTGTGGGGTTGTTAAATAGGGAAATTATCAAGTGCCATTTCGATTCCAAATGCAATGAAAATAAACAGGAAGAGGTAATTTTGTGCAATTATATGAACAAAACCGTTCAGATGCATATGATTATAAACATAACAGATATTCTTAAGGACTCAATACATTTATCTAAAACATGTGTCCAAACCAATCTGATATTCCAGACATAGAAAGGTAACATAATATTTGGAGGTAAGTATTCAGAAAGCTTTTTGTTATCGTTCATAGCTTAAGACTGCACAAAGACACCAGGGAATGGTATATACTCCTTTTGCATTTGATAAGTAATTAATCCTGACTAAAATCATCACACATCCTTTGGAGAAAATATGGCAACTCTTCTTTGTATAGAAAGGAGAGAGCCCAGGCTACAAAGTGAGCATAAAAAGATGATGTAAGTTGTCGGTGATGTTAGTACTTTGGTTTTTTAACTCCCAGTTCAGCTTTTAGTGCACTGAGAAGCATCGACTCATGCCTTTTTTCTTTAGTTTTTTCAGGTGATAACTCTGAGGGCTACCCTAAATTTCCCATCATTCTGCTTGAATTTGGGATTTTCTCTTAAAGTCAAATAGTCATTTTGAGCTTATGACTGCTAAAATCCACCTTTGCATTACATGCAAACCAACCCAGCCAACTCCTCCGTAGGGTCTAAAAATCGACAGAGCATGTGCTTTTAGTTACAGGTCCTTGCAATACAAGGGCTGTCTAAAACTCGGATCTGAGTGTATTATCTCTGTTCTGCCCAAGTAGAAGAACTTAATCAAACCTATGCCTCAAATGTCCCAATTTGAAATTGACAAATATCGTTAAACCAGCTCATCCAGGCTGGATCAGAGAAGCAGTCTGGAGTGGGGGTGAGTTTGAGGGTGACACCTCTGATCCTTTTATCCCAACATGGCAAGGATGGAGCCCAGTGGTTTGCACTGGGTGGGACTGGTTTAAAATATCCATCATCTTTAACCACAAAGCATGAACTGTTTGCCAAAGGGCTTAAAATCCCAGAAATGTGGATGTGCAACAGCATCACGGTAGAATCTGAGCCCACCAAAGAGTCTCCCCCACAAAGCAGCGCAGCTGTCTTGAGAAAGAGCCTCAGGGGAACTGCCGTGGACTCCCTGAAGAGATCTATTCTCCCACCTTGACTTTATCTTCCACTTCTGCTAAATACAACTTTTCCACTGTTTCACCTTTTAATTTACTTTGTTTCACAGAAGAATGAGTGAGTAGTAACTGGGTGGGAAGGTGCAAAAAGAAAGACCAGAAAGGGAAAGTGAATACGTAGCTCCTGCATTTGTGCAGGCGTGTGTTTATTAGTGTGTATGTATGAAAGACACTGACGCTCTGAGCAGTCTGTAGTCGCTATTGCTCAATTGTAAAAATTTCCATATTGAAGCTAAGGAGGGGGGTGCTATGATATTAAATGATAGCTGGTTGATTAGCTGCTGGTTGAGTCTCAGCCCATTCAGCCAAGTTACTTCTGCAGCTACAGAACATATCTCCATTTACAGTAGAAATATGTCCCTGGTTCCCAGGCTTCTCTGAAGAGAATTATTTACAGACAGCATACAACACACTTCTAGTTAATTTTAAGATAAAAAAGCAACGGTCCTTAAATGTGGTATCTTTCTTCATGCAGAATCAACTCAGCAGTAAATGCTCTAGTTCCTGTTTTACAGAAGATTAAGAGAACCGGGTCCTCAGTGTTATTATAAAATTTCTTTGGCAGAAAGACCTAAGAGCAAGCAATGTTCCCAAGACCCTGTTAATTTTTCTCTCCTAAAGGCAGACTATATACTTTACTAAGGCTCAGGAAGGCATCAAATCAATCTAACCAAGCTTGTTCAAGCTTATGGTTTCCTTGGTTAGGATGACTTTTAATAGAAATGACTAAGAATAATAAAATTCAACATGTGGGGTAATATCTGTAACATGCCTATTTTCAATCATCTCCGCACCCTCATGGTATAGTGGGCACAAGGAAAGTCAAGATGAGCCTGAGCAGAAACCAAGATGCCCTCATGAGTTCTTCAGTGGCCTTTGATGGGTCCTGTGCTGGTAAATATTCAACAATCAAAACTCTCAGGACAAAAAATTAACACAACCTGATCTGTAACATTTGTTGATTTCCATAGTGTAAAAACTCCCATCACACCAATTTCAAGTTGTTACATGTTACAGGATGTCAACCAGCTTGTAAAATCCCTGGAAATTCCTGTGCTGTGTCCACTCCAGCAGTGCTTGATGGTCAATGAACTGCAAAGCATAATTACACTTTGTGAGTAAAGCAATTTGCCCACGTGGCGCTACCATGGCAACAGAGAAGCGGGGATCCTGTGAAGGATTTGTGAAGGTGAGACAATGCTGACTTTATAAAGCTTTCTTGCTCCAGCCATCCTATTTTCAGAGGGGGTCTGGGTTGTTAAGGTCAAATAATTAAATCATCCCTTCCACTTAAAATCATGAACAGACCCTCCAAAATCAATGTTGCTTCAGAAAATATAAATGGAGGCTTCATTTTCTGTTTTTCCTTCTTTTCTCAGTACTGATGGAGCAGCCTATGGGAGTATTAGAGGGTTATTTTTGAAAATAATGAGAGAGAATGGGTTTCACATGGAGGCTCAACAAAAAGACAGGAATTTAGAATACTTCATTTTGATAAAATTATCCAAATATCATCTAAAACTTAGTGAAACAGAATGGTACAAAACCATCTATCATAAATTCAGCTTGGAGGATGCTCTCAGATATCTGTGGCATTATAGGAAAAAGTTCACAGGTTTGAAATTCAGCTTTATCACCTACTAGCATTATGACCTGGGACATCTACCATAACTCTTTGGACCTTAGTTTTCTTATCTCTGTAGTAGAAATAGAAATTGTCCTATCTCTGATGATGTGAACATTAAATGACATAAGCTATGCAAAGCCTATAAAGTCATCCATGAAATGGAGAGAACAGTATCTACCATGTGAAGTCAAGTCATGGAGACACAATATGCCAAGAATCTAGCAGGTGTCTATACTAGTAGACCCTCAATAAAGGGTGCTATTAATTCTTCTGGAAAGTTCTCATCACCCATTTCCACTGAAGTTCATTGGGAGTACACAAGTAAGAGATATAGAGGTAAAAATTCATGCCTATCCACCCACCTTGGGAGAAACCTCTCCCACCCAGTGTAGAGGGACTTGAGGCAGGAAGCATTGTGGGAAGTTCCTCTTAATCCCTGTCTCTTCTATTAATACCCACAATGCAAATCACTTTGGAGGAACTAATTTTTATTAGGTCAAGGGCTACATCTCATTACATGGGATACACTGGGGACTACGACGCGGCTCTAATCTTTGGAGAAAATGAAATAGGAAACTATAATTCTCACAATAAGGAAAGTTGGAGTGTTAAAATTTCCTTTGCCAACTGCAAGTATCTGGATGATGCCAACCCTTAGCTGAATGGCTTAAAAAAATCTTCAGGATCTCAGAGCATCCAGACTCAACATTTACTGAGTTACTCAAGACATGCAGCACTGAGCAGCCCAGCTCCTCGAGTCCTGCTCCCCACCCACTCTCCATCCACCTGCCCACCATCTGAGCATCAGGACTACTTACATTTCTAGAAAAGGAGTCATTCAACTCCAGAAATACGACAAGCTAAGAGGAATTATAATGCAAAGTGGGGAGAGGGTATTCTGATTAATCACCTAACTCAATAAAGAACTGTTTTATTTCTCATTGTTTATGGCTCATCTGCCTCACTCCCATGGGCCAAACTTAATATTTCTTTTATCGTTGTACAGCTCCCATTCTTACAGGGATAAGCTCTTAGGGAATCTTTTCCCCTCCAGGAATACCCCTCTTGCACATTAAAAAGAACTAGAAAATTATTTCTGAAAGGTTCCTACAAATTGTCATTTTTATGCCAGAGGCCCTGAACAAAGACTTAGTCATACAATGCCTCCCGGGTGCCTTGGGGATACGTCCTATCCCTGTCCTCACCTAGAGGGACACAGGCCCCCCGGAACCAGGGAGTCACTGATGCGCTTCCTCGGTGCCTAATGTGTGTCTGCTATGAAACACAGTGACACGGGAGGGGAGGGGAACAGAATGGAGAAAAAGATCAGCTCCTCCTCACTCCTCAGAGGTTTCCCCTGAGCGGGAAATGCATTCACCTTCTGGCCACTGAGGTAACAGCAGCAGCATGTCTCGCCTCCTGTCTGTCTCGGAATCTGTTACTTCTCTCCTGACTTCTCACCTGCTTCTGGTGTCCTGCTCATCCATTTCCATCCTGCCCTCAGACTGACCTTGATCAAGTGAACATCTGCCCCAAGTCTCCGTGCTCCTGCCAGCACCCTGGGAGGAAACCCAGCTCCTACACAATGTCTGTCATCCCTTCTGTCACATCCCCACAGACACATATTTCAGCTAAACTGAATTTCTTGTAGGTTCCCCAAAGGACAAAGGTCTTCCACCTTTCACCCACCTAAGCCATATCCATACTCGGCTCCAGTTCTGTGTGAGAAAACCTCCCCAGCACCCCCCAACCGTCATCGCCCCACTACCGCATGCTCACACAGCATGCTCCCCACTGGCACAGCAGCCCTTGCCCTGCCTGGTAATTATTGACTAATCTCCTATGGACGTATTTGTTTGAAGTCAGAGTCTGCGTGTCCTCCCCAGTGCCAGGAGCCAGCAGAATACAGGATACGGAGGCGGATCTGAGCTTCTGCTAAAGTAAACAACACAACCACTGGAGAAGTTTAAATCAATCCATTTTTAAAAGACCACTCCAGCCACATGGTGACAGGTGGACTCAAGCTGTTGGCTTGTCCAGACTCATGACGCCATTTCTTAGAAGTCTTGTTAAATCCCTGCTGAATGCCATTTGCCTTTCCCTTTCAGACAGACTCATGCCTTTGTCATAGTTTTTCACTGCCCTTCACACTTCATGGTAATTAGTACTTTCTCTGCCCACAGGTTGTAGCTGAAAAAGTCAGAATGAGTCACGGTCCATACCCTAATGTCAGGGAAATAAAAAGTAAAGGACATTTGCATCCTAAATCTCTTTGCCAAAGCATTGGAAAAGCATAAGATGACCCAAAATAATTACAAAAAACAACAGTTCCTGCCACAAACACACAGTCAAGTCGTGACAAGAATGGAAGCGTGTGGATCAGAGGAAAGGCAACAAAATCCCTACCAGAGACTAGAACTACTTCTACAAAAATGGGGAGATAAAGTCACTCCAAACTCTGGTGTCCCCAAACTTGCATCCCAAATCAAACTGTTTTGACTTTAGTAAATACTTTAACGTACTGTATAAAAATCAGTCAGTTCTATCCACTTTGGTATACGTGGTCTTCTGTAAGAGTCCCTGGGCCAGATCCTGGGGATCTAACAGGCACATAATTACTACCAGGAGGATGAGGTGGTCTAGGAAGAGACATGCTTGTCAATAAATGAGTGAATCTGGTCATAAGGAGTTTTAACAATCGTGGCTTGTCTCTTATGAGAAGTGAAATCCTTTCCCTTTTCTCTCCCTACCATTTACAGAGAAAAACAGAACGATTTTACCAATTTTGCTCAAAGGGCTCTACCTGCTTTGGAATCAAAAGTTACTGTACTACTTCCCTCGATTTCCAACTACTAATCCAATGTGTGATCTTTATATGAATTGTATTATAGACCAGCACATATAAGATTCAGCTAAGAGGACCTGAAGAAGGAAGAGTTATGGTAAAATGGCTAGAGAGAGGCCTTCACTATTAAGGGATAAACACTTGTATTTGGTAGCTACTTAGTGAGTTGTAACAAGTAAGTCATATCAAGGTAAATTATTTTTTAGGTGGGAAGTAATTTTTAACGCTCCCTTTGTCTTGACTACTTCTAATAGCATCTGCTGGCTGTAAGCTCACACAAGGCATCTAAGACTCAACTCTCAGCCCAAAGGTGCCTAAAACACCTACTCCTGATTTGCTATTCTGAGCCAAAGCAGTTCGAAACAACAGACCACCGCTTCCTTGAAAGGTGCCTCTTTGAATGGTAGAGGAAGCAGATCTGCGGCAGATACTCGCTGGCATTTAACACACATGCAGTTTAAAGGGTACTCAGGAGACAACTGACAGCCTCTTCCTCCCCAGCAGTACTTTGTTTCTTAGATCATGAAACAGTAAATTGAAGCGCTCAACCAAAATCCCCAGTAGGAAATATAAATCTCTAGAATGTTCTAATGGCATTAATAGCTCCCAAATGCCTAAAAATATTTCTTTAAAATGTGTTAACAGAAAATGTCATTCTCTTTCAAATAACCCAAGCACTCAAAAGTCCTGCTCTGAGAAATGACCTTCCGAATCCAGAAATAATCAATTAAGAACTCAGGTGGCATCCCACCCCACCCTCCTTCCCAGTACTGCCTTCTACCTACAGTGGATAAATGAAAAGGAGCACCCTTCCCAGACCACGATGTGAAGAGACACTAAACCCCCAGGGTGGATTACTAAGGTGCGGGTGGTCCCCCTTAGGATGCTGTCAAACATCTTCAGTCTGAAAAACGAAACCACAGTCTCATCCCTAACAGGCCTTGCCATCGAAACTGTTGGTTGCTTTTCATTTTTATTTTATCATGTATTGATCTGGGTTTTCTGCCACCATTTTCTGAAGAACTCACGGTTCAGCCCCCTCCCCACAACCGCTGCTGTCCAAGAGGGGTGACAGCTTGAAGGTCTCTGAAGAAAAGGCACCAAAGGAACACAGGGCATCCCTCAGCCGAAGGGGGTGATGGGAACAAAAACCTTCTCTACCTTGCAGGTCAGCTTTGGTCAACGCAACTTTGTTAGCAAAAGAACAGAAAAGGCGAAAACAATAACCAGAGGTTAGTAAAAGTAGAGATAAACCAGGGTAACATCACAGAAATGAAAACACAATCAGCATAACCGACATCACTCAAACAGACAACGGAAATGCTCTGCAGGCTCTCCAGAGACAGCACAGACGGGGGTGCACAGACCAGGGCGAGCAGGCCTCGTCAGAGCCACATGAGCAGAGCGGGGGCAGGGGCACATGGGGCTGGACACAGCACAAGCGATGGCAACAGAGCCTCCCCACACCCACACAGCCAACCCCAAGGCGTATGGCCCAGAAAAATGATTTTCCACGCATCAGGATAAACATCAGAAAGTCAGGGTGGTACATGGACAGACTGAAAGACACGTGTGCGTCACCAGACAGAGCCCACAAAGATAATTCTGAATTATTCTTAGTTAAGCCTGGAAGAGTCGCTGAGGCGGGGGCTGGGGGAGACAGTCCTGGTGACCTCTTGAAACTGCCACCAAGGGATGCGGCACTAGCACTGGGCATGTGTAGCCAGGTGATCTGGGAACACCCATGAGCTCCATTTGTTTAATTTACAAAGATACAGTCAAACTCTAATCGCTGTGGGCAAAAAGGCACTGAGCCGATGTCCTTTTTATTTATTCATGCCAGTCTCAAAATGAAGCACATGTGTTTCACTGGGACGTTTTTACCATCTGCAATTGTGGAATCTCATTTCTAGCCAGTACATGCCTCGGTCTGTGCAAAAGAGCTGGCCTCAAGATAGAAAAAGCTATTTACCAGTGAGTACTGAATTACACACCATTAAAAAAAATCTAGCCCAAATTGAGAGGTTGGAAGTCACAGCTAGACGTTGGCTACGTTGTCCAGAAACTGCACTTAATTTCAAAATTATGTGCTCTGCCTAGATTTGAGACATAAAATCAAAACCTAGTTCAAGATTATTTTTTCTTTGTTACTCTAAACTGTTTAAAGTCAAAGAGCAGAGAATTAGTGTTTTTGAGAATAATTTGGACTCTTTGGGGTCAGATGAAATAGGGAAAATAACACATTTTCTGCTTGGGGATCTTGAAGTGTTATGCTCCACAGCTTTGACAAGAACAACACGATCTAGCCTGGCCTGTGCACCTGAGATGTGTGACAATGAAACACATACGCCGTCTTGAATGGACTCAGGTCTTAGTTCTTAGTAATAAGTCACGCTTACGCCTCTATACATAGAAATGTAAATCAAGAAACATAGAACATTTTCTCTGGTTCCCATATTTCCTGATACTCAAAGATCTCTCTGCAGTCCCTGTGCTATCTGCAGATCCAGGATGAGAACAGCCCCTTTTGCAGACTCTCCAAGGTTTTGAGCCTTACATTTCCCTCACCATCATCATCCGTGGTATCCTACAAAGAATCTCTTAGAAGGGCTCAAGCACAATGGTGCAAACTTTCAGTGCCTCTAATTTATGCCTTAACCTACTTTTGGGCCATTTTTCCTGGCCACTTAGGCTAATCATCCAAGTCATCTGTGTACAATAAACAAGAACCTTCTTCCCTCAGCACTCACCCTCCACTTCATCCCCCAGTGGGGCAGCCATCATGCTGCATGGGTAACCACTGCAGTTATCTCCATGGCAATAGAGTGCAGGGCTATTAGGCATAGAGACTCGCACAGGCAGATGGCAGAGCCATCGAGTCACAAAGCCTGTCTTCGACAATCAGCCATGCTCAGAGGAAGGTGGGAACCCCCCCTAATGCATGTGATGGGTCGGGCCAAGTACACAACGGAGCTGCAGGTCGAGAGAGGCACATTTTCCCCCATTTGATGGATAATTTTCTTGAGGTAATGCTCTTCCTGCCTCTCTTAAAACTCTCTCAAGTGAAGTTCAGTCCTCCTTTGTACTATACATTTTAGCCCACTTTTATAATAGTTAGTTTAGACTTCTTTTTAATCCAGTATGACAGGTCTATTTCCCTACACTTCCAGTTTTACATGCTGTGGAGCCCAGCTTCCACCACACTTGGGGCTGCTGAGTGCTGGAATGTGCGTATTTGGAATTGAGATGTGTTGCAAGTATAAATGCACACTCAATTTCGAAGGCTTAATGTGAGGAATGTAAAATGTCATTAATAATTTTATTTGGATGACATGCTCAACCGGTAATATTTTGGACATCAGTGGGTTATGTTAAATAGGCTACACAATTAAAATAACACTACCTATTACTTTATGCCTTTTAAAATATTGATTGCTACTAGGGAATTAAAAATTACACGTGACTCACTTGATATTTCCATTAGGCAACAATGCTCTAGAGTGAAACGGATGATTTTTAAGTCTTAAAGAACTGATGGCATGGTAAAAAACATTTAATATTTGAACAGTGCCTTATGCTTTTTAATACGTGCTTTTGATAGGATGAATTATTCCATGATAACCGGAATTCCTGCCCTCCACAATCTTCTAGACTAAGAATCTCAATTTAGTTCTCAAGTGCTGCAGCTACCTTGGGATTGCTCTTAACACCTGAAAGAACTAACAGCAGGCCAACGAGACAAAAATCCTCAAGTCAAAGGAAATTGTGTGTTTCCAGAAAAAAATCAGCATGGCTCCCCCCAGGGTGATTCCTAACCTCCTGCCCCCTCACATATACACATCATACTTGGCCAGTAGAATTTAAAAATATTTCTGGTTAAAGGAAATATTCTAGTTAAAGGAGAGGGGTGACCAGTCTTCACATTACTGCCACGTGGGAAACTGACTTGTAAGCACAGGGAAATAGTCCATTCTACACATCAGCCTGGAACACTGATGGGAAACTTTCTTAAAATTGTACTTAAGGTGGAAAGTAAACCAGAGAAAAGAGGGTAAATAATAGTGATAAATGAAGCTGAACACTTAGGCAATGAATGAACAAACTTGGTGCGGTCAATTAGTGACAAATACAAGAAAGCACAACGTAGTTACACAAACAAAGGACCATGAGGTTCAACCAGACAGAGGCATAAATAGACCCCGGTGATGGCTGGACATCTCAGCTTATCCAAGGCCCCTAGGAAAGGTTGCAAATATTGACTGCTGCCCTCTGCTGGTTTAAACTACACTGGTTTTATTACAGAGAACAGACCCAGGAAGGCCCGTTAATAGGTCAAGAGATGGTGGATGCTCTACAGAAACAGGCTGAGTATCATTTGCTGTGTGCTGCATGGGTGGACATGCGATGTTATCAGATGTCTCACATGAGATACATCTTACAAATAATCTTACCTTCTATCGAGTACCTACTAGGTATGTAACAGGCAGTTTATATGCTCCATATATCTCTGATTTCCAACATAAGTTTTATCGTCCTATTTCATAGAGAAGGACAATCTAACTCAGAGGGGTTAAGTTACTTGCCAAATGTCACATAGCTAACAGGACACCCACCTGCAGGTGGGGCAGGGTGGCACATCTGGGTGCACATAGTCCCCTAATCACAGAGTGATGCAGCCAGCGCTACCTCAATTAAAAAAAAATTACAGGAAAAAAAAGCAAGATACTATTATTAGAGAAATATGAACAGTTCTATTGAATCCTACAAAATAAATCAAGACACTGGAGATTTAAAAAAATAATCTACAAAAACGGGGGACAAAATAATAGTTGTTTTTTTCTAAGGACTTTCTAAGACTGAGACCACATTAAGAAACTGCGTACAATGCCTGATAGCTAGTAAGTACTCGATAAATGCTTGTTTTCCTAACCTCTTTATGGGATTCTGACATCATTTTCCTAGTCTTGCTGAGTTTGCATTAAATAATGCAGCTGCTTCCACTGACATCAGGAACAGTTTGTGGATGGGGATATCCATATGAAAGCCTCTAATCTGCACCTCCCCGTGTATACAAATACAAACAAAATTCTCTGTCGCCCTCTCAGCCATGCTGGAAGCAAAGGCACACGTCAGAAGAAGCCTGAAGTCAACGCGGGAAAGGCCTTCTACTGACCAGTATGTGACAGTGGGAAGGCATCTGCCCACATACATTCCTGGAGCCCGAGGCACATGTCTTGACATACAGCATGTGACAGGAGGACACCAATGGTGATGCAACGTCAGATGGCGAATGGGGATGAGAGGACCGGTAAACTGAGGAAGGAAGCACTGGCGAGGGCAGCAAAGAGGCTCGGTGCTTGCGACCAGGCTGTAGCTGAACAAGAAAAGAGGTTGTACCTTCACAGCCGCGCTCGATCTGTCCACTCCGGTGGAGGGCATCATTGATAAGGTCTGGCAGGCGCCCGTTCAAGTCCACTGAGGCCAGACAGCCCTGAAAGCCGTCCCGGGAAGCTACAAGCTTTGGGAGGTTGCTGTACATGCCTTGGGCCAGACCCGCCATGTAGAGGTCACCTGGAAAGGAAAGCAACAAGGCAAAGGAGTAAAGGACTTGGACCTGTGTCCACTAGAGCCCAGGTGCATCTGACCATTTACCAGGCAATGGCAATACAGTTGGGAGAAAACAGCATCTATGAAATAATTACCAGAGTGTTTATGTCGTAAAAAGAATGTTTATTGTGTCATTTGTTTTACGCACGTCATCTCACGATTTTAATCACTACACCCATTCTGTGAGGTAAGTATCATTTCCA
This sequence comes from Galemys pyrenaicus, assembly GCA_019455555.1. Lineage (NCBI taxonomy): Eukaryota > Metazoa > Chordata > Mammalia > Eulipotyphla > Talpidae > Galemys > Galemys pyrenaicus. The sequence continues at coordinate 4,010,140 of JAGFMF010011747.1, read as the reverse complement.
TTTTATGATGAAGTAAAGATGAACAACATTTTCAACAACACCACCACTTATCGAGCACCTTTTATGTGTTTGTTACTGACATGCTGAGGGTTTCACAAACACAGGCCATCAAGGCTCCTAACAATCCATAAAGGTAGTGACAATTATTATCCTCATTTTGCAAAAAATTATACAGAAGCTGAACAAGACTGAGAATGTGACCAAAGTCGCCCAAGCAGTGAGTGATTCTGCTGAGATTCCAAACCCCATAAGCCTCCCTCTGGATTAGGGGCTTCCACCGGTGACATTTATCACCTGCTGCTCAGCCCCCACCACTGAGATTACAGAGAAAAGCGATCATACCTTGCGGAGTGGGCCAAGTACATGGAACACATGTCCCTATGGAATAATGTGACATCGTTCGCATAGCACGCGTATGCTGCGTCACGCATGTCTGGACTCCTAACCTGTACTCTGCTTCTGGAAACAGCTTTTCAATGGTAAGAAATGCTCTAAGAAAGATAAACTTCTTTACAAGGTTTAGTGGATGGAGCTGGAAGGGATTATACTAAGCAAAGTAAGTCAGAAGGAGAAAGAGAAATACTGGATGGTTTCACTTAGAAGTGAAATGTAGAGAAACTAAAAAAGGCACAAACACAAATCTTGAAAGCTGACCATAGATCTAAAGCATCCAGGAGGTGGCGAGAGGGACAGGGATGAAAACGGGAGGGAGAGGAGAGCACAAGGGACTATGGTGATGGACTGCGGGTGATTTGATGGTGGGAGAAACCCGACATTGGTTAAACATTAAAGAGGATGTAACATTAAAGGTGCTTCATGAAACAGTAGTAAAAATACCTCGCGGGCCCTCCCTGGTGGCGCAGTGGGTTAAGCAATGCACTATGAAGCAAACTGCAGCCACTGCAGCACGAGTTTGATCCCTGCCTCTGGCTGGGGAGGGGACCCACATGGCGCAGCTGCCCTCTCCTGCCTCGCCCGCTGCTCCCCTCAGCAGTGTGTTTCAGTCAGTCTGCCTGTTCTGTTCCCAGCTCTATCTGGTGGATTCTCTCACCTCCCCGCACCTCTGGCCTATACCCCAGCTCTTGTATGCATAAATAAATACATCTTTAAAAAAAAATACTTCACAAAGTTTACCTTTCAAGTCCAGATTCTTGGCACCGTTGATAACCTGAGTGACCACCTTGGTGTCCACTTTCAGGCTGTGGGTGTTACTGTTGTCCCTGGTGATGACCACATTGTGCCACTGGTTGTCATTCAGGGGCCGGTCACTGTTGCCTTTGATCACATTGGGACCATTTCCAAGGTCAAACACATAGTGTATGTACCTACAAGGGACAACAACCACGGGTGTCCTGAGAGCTGCGAAGTGATTTAGCAGCAAGATGGGTGGACCTGACACAGGGAAGTCCCTACCAGCACTTGAGAATAAAACGTCTTGAAGAAAGAGCAATTTGAGAAACTGCGCCTACGGGCTACCAGGCAGTGCTGAAGATGATGATCTCTCATTTCGTCATATAAATGTGGGCACTGTAAAAAAATACTAATAAATCTGGGCATTGTGGAGAGATGCAACACAACTCACTTTCCCCCCTTTGCGAAAGTAAACTTACTCCACATGTTTAAAGCATTCCTTTTCACAGTCAAAAAGCCTGTCAGTACTGAGTTCATGGAAGACCCTTCAGCTCATGAATTGCCTTCCCGTCCAGTCCTACTCATTCCGTAGATCACGTCATCAGTGAAATTGAGAGTGGGTTAACAAGAAGAGAAAGCAGCAGGTTGAATGGACACTCTTTTCGTGTTATAGGTATTGTAGGACTTGAGCTAAGGGGTAATATAAACAACTTACCCCTGACCCCTTGAGTGCCCTGACCCCTTAGCTACTACTTACCCCTTGACTAGTTCGACTGCAATGAAGTCATTGCCATCCCCACTGTTGAAGAGAATGAAGCCATCCGCTGAGGTGGTCTTGAACTGGAAGAAGAGGTGCATGGAGGTGTAGGCCTGGAGGGTGGCCAGGCTCAGGTAGCTGCTCTTGGTCTTGAAGGTCACAGGGTCGGCGATGATGTTTCTCAGTCCAAAACGAGCCTTTAGTTCACAGTAGTCAATGTCGCCATTTTTGCACAGGTCAATGTAGAGCAGCCCATTAAACATGAGGCTCTGCAGGTGGCCAATGAAACTGGAGGGGACAACAGAGATGTAGCGCTTCTCGGTCATGATACCAGTTTCGATGTTGTGGAATTCCAGACGGGTGTGGTCTCCCACCATTGTACCTGTGACGAGCACAGATGAGACTCAAACAGGAGGTCACCAAACCTTGCCACAGCAGGCTAGCAGCAACAGTGTCTGTATGTCTAATTTGTTCCCACACGCAGTATTTGGTTCCAGAAACCAAAGTATCAATACAGCAGACACTGACATGGCTGGCCTCAGCTGGGAGCTGATTACTGGCCCCATCCAACCAGTTCTCTGCACCCTACACACACATGCAGCCACCCAGAATGCCCCATCCTAGAGTGGAGAAAGCGAGATGGCGTAACTCAAGCTAAAGGACAAGACTACTACTTTTCTCCATTCAAGAAAGTGATCGGATACTGAACCCACACAGGAAGCATTTACGCATCACTACCAAATATTTGGATTTTTGGTATTTTTAAGATTTAGTGTTACTTGTTTATGCATACAAGAACTGGGTTGTAGGCTAGAGGTGAGTGGGGTGAGAGGATTCGCCAGAGACAGAGTGGGGAGCAGAACAGGCAGATCTACTGAAAGACATTGCTGAGGGGAGCAGTGGGTGAGACAGGAGAGGTCTGCTGCACCATGTGGGTCAGCTCCCTGGACGGGGATCGAAATCACACTGCAGTGGCTGGTAATAGCTTGAGAGTGTTGAGAATATAGCCCCTGCACCAGCCCTACCATGTATTTGTTGATGTAAGAATTCACCACCTAGTGCTCCAAGAAGAGGTTCAATTGGAATAATTGACGTTACCTATCCAGCAACTGCTGCTTTTTCTGGAAACACTCAATTTTCCTTTGGGAAGCTACTCCCTCCATACTCCACCCCCCTTCACCTTTAAGTCGCCTGGACCACGTGAAGCTGCCAGGATCCTGGCTCTTGAAGTGAACAAGCTACTCATGCTGATCACTCGATGCCTGTTATCTCTGAGCCCAGAGCATGTCTAAGAATGGAGGACGTGGCCTTCAAACTCTTGCAGACATCTGAATCACCTGTAGGGCTTGTTAAGCTGGGTTACTGGATCTTCACTTCAGGGTTTATGATTCTGAGTGTGGCTGCTGGAATTTGCATTTAACAACATTCCAGGTGAGGCTCTGGGATGGACCTGGGACCATCCTTAGAACCACCAAGTCAGAACAACCCCCCTCTGTCCAGCGACGTTTAGAATGGGGCTTTGCGGGGCTGCTGAGAGGTGTTCTTTGTGAAGCTGGCTTGGTAAAGGAGTAAGAAAGGCCAGAGCTGCTGGAGGCTATGGGGTACCTGGGGAAGTGGGAGGAGGAGGAATAAGGTATGGGGTGGGTGCTGGACCTACCTGAGGGGACAGCCCTCACAGGAGACAGCCATTCTCTCTGGAGAAATACAGTCTCTCTCTAGAGTGACCTCTTGAAAGTCTGGATGTAGCAGTCAATGCTAGGCTTTTAAACGCTATGTAATATCAGATTTCCTTCTGTGCCAAAGCATTTGATATGGGGTCTAACCATTGCAACCAACCTCCGGCTGATTCGCATTATCTTTTAGCCATTTCATTAACTCCTTTTACCTGCCAGTGGTGAGACCAAGGACAGTGAAATGAAGTGGGCTTGAAATAGTGACAGGCAATTTTAGTAACGAAATCAAGGACAACATCAGGGCTGGAATAGAAAGTGGTTCTCGCAAACTTTATATAAGGAAATCCTGTTAAAATGTAGCAAAGGCGCCCTACATTCCCATTAGAAGGAGGAAAAGGAGAATTCCCTCTTTTTGTCCTCCTATCATTACCTACCTTGTTGAAGAAACTCCCCTAGCAAGTTAGCCCCTAGCACCTCTTTGTCCATCTCTTATAACTCTCAGCGATAAGGAGTGACGTAGTCTGAAAATTTAAGAATAATATGCAAAGAGAAATTGCGTATGCAGAGCAGGGCCTGGCATTTCCTGTTTCTCTTTAGGTAAGTCACCTCTATGAAAAACCCATGTACCCCACTCACCCATAGCAGGTATCAGAGAAGGAGGACTTGCTTGAGTGGAAGATGCCCCAGTACTGAATCAGATATGAGGTGGTGGACACATATGTCTAGTTCTTAAGTCCACTAGATAATGTCACATTTTTCATTAACAGCATCCCCACTTAAAAAAGTGAAGTTTGACGTTCACCTGCCTTGCATGATTTCTCCTCTAGTGCCATAGAACTCAGGTAGTTAAAAAAAAAGGGGGGGGAGTTACATTTTCTCACATACTCTAAACTTCAATATCTGGGAGATTCAGCCAACTCACACTCTCAGATGGTCAATGCTGATTTCATCTTTTTGGGAAACTACTCAGATCTAATTCAAAGAAACTCTCATAAGCACAAAGATCAGCTTTATGTTTTGTGAGCATCAATGTGGTGTTTTGACAACTAGTGACAAATCATTTTCTTATTACAAGTAAAAGTAAGACAATGATGTTGCTTAACTTAAATATAAAATTGTGATAGAACAAAATCAAGATGCAATGTAAATCTGCTAATAACTGGAAAACTAGGATTGTATAAGATTACTAAGTATTGAAAATTGAACTTATCATCAAGATGCAAGGTAGCAAAAGTAAAACTCACATGTTCTAAGACAACACAGTGACTGAAATATTTAAATTCCCAATGTCAACTTTGCTATAGCCATTCAGACTAAGGATGGCGATGGAGGCAAGAGGATAATGGGGAGGGGAAGTCATAGACAATCTAAACAGAAATGGAGGACCTGAATAGTGATGATGTAGTAGTTATACTAATTCTTATTTTACAAGTATAAATAAAGACATAGGCAACAAGAACCAAGAAGTGATAATGGGGTGATTCCTGGTGAAGAGTAGATTTCCAAAAGGAAGCACAAGAGGGGATTTTAATGTCAACTGGGAGGTTTCAGAAAAATTATGATATGTTGACCTGCAGAATTGAGGGGTTAGAGAAGTCTTGCTCACTGGGAAATGAATTTCAAAGAGCAGAAACTATATAAGGTTTTGATTAAGAAAGAAGACCAAAGAAGGACTTGGTAAGCAGGAGAAGGGACACTAACAGTGGAATCTGAGATCTGAACCCAGGGACACAGACTGATTTAGGACTTGGGATGATTCGGGACACCTTCAACTAGAAATTGGGGGTTAGGAGATTATGGGAGGTGGTGGGTGATCAAAGGTCAAATTAGAAATGGAATTGCCTTCGCTGTATGCTTAAGAAACTCATTTTTCTGAGGATGGAGTTTTCAAAAATAAGCTTGCTGTTGCATCTGGAGAAGGCATGGAGGAGATTGTTTAAAGTTTGAAACTGGTGCCAAACTAAGCAAATGAATGTATGAAAATCTTTTTGTATCATCCAATCAATAAACTAGTATCTAGGAGAATTTTCACTCCCCTTCTCTGAATGCTGTTTGTTGACCAAAATCCCTTTCTATTGTAGGGACAGAAACAAGCATACAACACAGCAGCTACTTTCAAATTTCAGAATAGAGAGGAATAATTCAGAAGGTAACACAGTAAAATCTAGTTCATTTTCTCAATATGCCAGGTGATATTCTAGGCACTTCATAATCACCATCACTGTCAATATACCAATAAACAGTACCTAAGTAGCATTCTCTACTTACGCTTCAGAGATGAAGACACTTAGCAGAGAGAGATTAATCCACATGATCAAATATCATGCAGGTAGTTTATGCGTTAGAACTGTAAATGGAACCTAAGTGATTTTAATTGCAAGAGTCAGCTCTTATACATGATAGTCTTTGGAGAAAGAGCTTAACTCATTCCCTACATGATTGCCCAAGAAAAGCTGCAGCTAGGATTTAACTGGTGAAATTTCCATGCAGAAGATAACGTGAAGAAATCACACTTCATCTGAAGGATCAACTATCCTAATGTCATTCCATCTAACTCATGGATTAAGAAACCAGCACCTGCTCCAGAACACCACATTGCTTAGCTCCTATTCAGATATAATAGGCAGCATGGAGACCAGTCCTTGGAGCGATTGAGTTGGTTGAGAATAGAAGCCTATGGAAAACGGTGGTTGTGTGCAAGCTGTAACTTCCCAAGGGCATTAGCATATGGTGCATGAGGCTGGAACGCCTGGGTTCCATAACTTTCCTGTGTGAAACAGGAATGAAGTTAAACTAAATGTATCAATATATATAAAGAATCCTACCCAGTGCTCACACTCTCAGCTATTATTAACTATACAGCAGTCTTTTTTTTTTTTCTTTCTCTGAAATATGTTAGCAATTTTCTGGTTATTTCTCTGTTTTCTCTCTTCTGCTAGAATACAATCTCCTTTGAAGCAGAGACTACATCTTGCCTCTTCTAGATGCCCTATTGTGTGGAGCAGAGAGCACATCAGGCATCTCTAAGCTCTGCAGAAGGCTGATTTAAGACACTTGTCTTGGAGTCAGTTTGCACCATCATTTCTGCACATGAGGCTCTTGGCCAACACTAAGAGCTTATCAAAGAACTCTGGATGGGCTCAGAGGAGGCCACTTGCCCTTCCTGGTTTCTAGAGAGGAGAGAGAAGGTAAGAAAATGAAGGTTTATAAAGTCTCAGTAAATGATGTCCCTTTTGCCTACCATCCTCCACTTCCACCACTCTCAGATCCTTTCCTCCATGGTATCGACATATTTCAATGTTCCGTAAAATGTTTTAATGAAAGAGGTCCGAAGCCAAACAAATCCTGCAAACACTGTCTGCTTAGGTACTGCTGATTAGCAATGTGCATTAGCATCTTACGTGCACCTAAAGTCTTGCAACAGGAAAACTTACTTTGTTTTGTTTGACCTAACATTCCCCAAATTTAGCACATCCTACTTTTTATTCAGGAAAGGAACAAGTTTTCCTTGGAAAATGACTTTTTACATGTTGGTACCATGTATGTGCTGGGTGGAATGAAGGAGGGGGAGAGAGAACTCCACAAGCACTGAGGATGTCAGTCAGGGAGGAAGTTTCATACTAGGGAGAAGTTTCAGGTGGAGAAGGGGTCTGCACAGCGTTAGGTCCCGATTCTTCGCACAATCCCAGTGAGGTATACTTTTAATTTATTCTTGATAATAGGAATCCGGTTCGATCAATCAATCAGTCCTTATTAACTGTCAACTGAACTTAATACCTTCCCAGGAATACATTATATTATAATAAATGAGAACCACCAGGCTGAAGGATATTTCTTTCCTCGCTTTTGATTTCTTATGACTCTGACCTATTATTTGCATCATTTCTGCAAACTAGCTGAAAATTTGACACCCTGGGGGACCTTAAACAGCATGAAAGGGATTACTAAATAAGCCAATAAGACACTACTTAATAACCTGAGGACTGTGTGGTATTTTAGTTTCATTTGCCTGATTTTATGACTTCTGTGAACTAAAATTAAAATTCCCAAACCCCTTATCACTGTAAAAAGCCATCCAAGGTTGTACCTCAGAAGCAAAATAGTTCTTTTCTTCTCCCAAATTTCTTCATCATTATGGCTGGTTTTTTTCCCTATCTGCAGCAAAGAAGGGGGTAACGTATCAAATGAAAGAGTTTCATTAATTCCAAATATCAAATTACTAGATGAGTTAGGCATTCCATGGTTTAGCCCTGCTTTTTAATTATTAGTGGTAAGAAAAAGCATGCTTTATAATTACCTTCATCCTAAAGGTTCTGTAAAAGAATAAAGGCTGAGGGAGACCATACACACAGCTACCCCCAGTACTTCAGTTCTTTATGCCTGTGGTTTTTCAGGGGGGATAATTTTCTACAGCAATCAAAGGGATTCATTGCCAAGAGAGGTTGAACTCAGGGCGCCATCTAGTGGCTCCTACGCACAACACACAATGAACAGGGTCACTGCTTTACTGGGCTAAACCCAGAGGATTTACAAGGAAGTTTGACTCATCATCCCTGCCTTGCAGGTTCCTGTCTGCACTGCCAGCCCAAGGGAATATCTCATATAATTGACTCAAGATGGCCGTGAGTTCTAGACCGTATCACCATTTTTTCTGTTCTCCTTGCTTGCTTATATTACATGAGGCTAACTTATACCTATTACAACTTCAGAGGATATTCATAGTTGTAGTTCTATTTGATCCATTGGGTAGAGAGAAGTAAATGATTATTATTTTCCCAATATTTTAAGACAAATAATTTTCTTAGGATGGACTGGGAAATGCAACAAGAAGTCCCTTGTGTTGAAATCAACCAAACATGAATTTGGAGTTTAATCACACAATTCCTTTAAGTTTCATGTTCCACTATGTAAATGACAATAACACTTACCTTGCAAGGCAATGGGGAATTACAGAAAAGCTAAGCAACTGAAATATATGACAGCATCAAATGCCAACTGTTCTTCCTCTATCATAGATTCAACTTTCCTTGCTCTCTCACTCATTCTACACACACACACACACACACATATCTATACACATACGTCCATGGTGCACTATCACTGCTGACTCTAAAGGAAAAGAAGTTCAGGCTCCTGAATATAAAATTATTTGACCCAAAACTGCAAAAACTTAATGCTGGAAAGAGCCTCAGCAATAACAGAATTCAAGTATAAAAATGAGGAAAAAGAGGTTTAGTACAGCTGCTCTAAAGGGAGAAAGCACTTTAGGGGACAATGGCTGTATAAACCCCAGGGCTCCTGACTTGAACGGGTCTTACTCATGGAAGAAACTGCAGAGATGGCTTAGGGCACTGACTTCTTTGACAAGGTCCAGACACGGTAAAAGACTTTCTAAACCCCACACAGAACATTAACACCAGGGCCCACAGTCCTGAGGCCACAGTGCTCCCGGCGGTCCCACACGCTGCCCCAGGTTTTCTGTTCCCACCTGGTCAAGAATTGCGCACAACAGATGAGCCTGCTTGGAATCTTAGCGAGTGTAGACCTAAGGCTGGCAGTGTGTTAGACACACTTGCAAGCCCTCTGGATTTCCGTGTCGACCTCATTCATTACATTCATCAAATTCTGCCTGGAGATCTGTCTTCATAAACCACTCCACTTTGTCCAGCCCAAACTGATCATTTCCTCTTATTAAAAATTCTGGTGTTCTCATCTCACCCACCCAAGTCAGAGTATCTATAAACCTTGTCTTATCTAGATTGGTTTGTTATGTGATACAACCGGTAATCTCTTGTATTTTCTTAGTATCTTCCACAATCCATCACACGAATGACAAATGACAGACTCAAGAAATCCTCAGTGCTTCACACATGTGTGGATTCGTTCATGTATTCACTGCCCTCCTAAGACCGTAAACTCCACTAGCCAAGGACTTGTCTACTTGTTCACCACCATGTTCCCAATGCCCTCTAGAGCAGTGCGTGGTACAGAGTAGGTACTCAATAAATAATGATTAAGTAAACGATTAATTATTCAGCACTTTCTAAGCATCACACACTGACCAAGGTACTCACTTTGATCTCTAATGTTCTGAATTTCTGGTTTATCCATCTCCCTCTAACAGAGAGTGACTCACTCATTGCGGGAAGGGACTGGGACTTGGGAGGATGAGTGACAAGTCATTTGGGAGTCACAACACAAGGACCTGCAGACCCTATAGCTGTTCACATCCTCTCTGCCGAAGGAGAAGACCCATCACCGTCTCATTGCAGAGAGGGTAAATCCCACAACACAGATTAATGAAAACATACAGGAAGAGCCTCTTGGCCTACCAGAACAGGATATGTGGCTCTATCAAGCAAAATAAAGGTTACCAGAAGCCCTTTGCTTGCTGAAGGACCCAGAAGACATGACCACCAAGAGAGAGCATTGTGTCCAAGGAGGTACTCACCCTCAGCCACATCATCGTCCACGGTTAGCTTAAGGCTCTTTCCTCTCCGCACCACCCGAACAGTGTGCCACTCATTGTCGTTGAGCTTCTGCCCCGCATACAGGGTCTCAGGTCCTTTGCCTAAGGGCGATGGTAAGTGTCCAAGTTAGAATCAGTTGTGAGAGCAGCGCTCTTGACATCAGAGCTGCCGAAGCCACACTGGTGCACATGGCCCGGTAGCATTCAAGGAATCCTCCCCTCTATCCGCCCCCACCCATGCGGTGTCACTGTTCCAAAAAGATCCTCCATAATAGTTCCCAAATGCAAAAGTCTCAACTCCAATATAAGGGACAGTAACAACATACTGCAAGATCTAAGTGCCTTCTTTATCTATAGGTACATGGTTTTCAAATGCCAAAGGCATTAAGTGAAAACATTTACAGGAAACGGTCCTCAGCTACCATTTTGTTTGCCCAGATCTTAGATTTTAGATCAATTTCATGAAAATACAGGAAATTCACCAGACATTTTCTAGAATCGTTTAGTCATGGATGCACAATCCACCAGTCTGGCTTTTGGAGAGTATCCACCAATTGGATGAGAAGAGAGCAGTGCAATAGATGCTCTTAACTTGATATGCCATTAACCTTTGGTTCCACAGAACTCAGTGACCACAGAAATTGCAATGGTAATCATCGCAATAATAATAAAAATGTCAAGGATTACCATTATAAATAATGCTCCTGAAGGGAATGTGAGGGGTTTCAGAATTATCTCATTATTCATCATCCTCCAAAAAGATCCAAAGACTTAAAAAATGGAATAATAGATTAAAAAATTGAACCCTTTTAGAGCAAAAGAAAACTCTGTAGAAAGCACCACCCAGTGAATGAATAAACTGAGTCATCTCAAAAGATCCCTGCTTAAGATGTTCAAGATGATCTTCAAGTGCATTCCAGGAAGAATCTGGTGCAACATGAAATTATAGTATTTAAGGTTGAACACTGCTAAGACAGACGTTGAGGCATTAAAACAATTTGCCCAGCCATGTTTTACTCACCACTGAGCTGAGATTTAAAATTAAAAGACAGAGAAGATTGAAGAGAACCAGAGGACTTAGAGCAAGTTTGCTCTCTATGGGAGTAGCTGAGTCCATGTAAAAAGATACTGAAGTCTTTCTAGAGTAGTCAATCAGTATAGGAAAAATCCTATCTCTGGAAATAAGTTGGAAAAAGGGAATGGACATATATAACTTTCCAGTGCATCTCTATGGATATGATACATGTGAAATATTTCTGAAGATCATACACATGGATCTCTACCTTACAGGAACACTGTTCTTTAACGAGTGTCCACTGAATAACTGATGCCTGCATAGGTCTTTATTTCTCTGGAAATCACCAGTTAAGGTCACTGCAGTTTTATTTAAGTAAATTTGAAAGCATTTTTGTGGCGTTTTCACTATCCACTCTCCTGTGCCCTCCACCTCCCCTCAAACAGAAGGTATTATAAACTGTTAGGGAAGAAAATAAAAAAAGTATCACCTGAGTAGAGACACTTTAAAGTAGGCAATTTTAAACTGCAACCTTTAATTCTGAGTTATGACTATTCCTATTAAATGCTAGCTGTAGGAGTTATGATGGTACTTGAAGTTTGGGGGAATCTTTTCTTTGGAAAAACAAACAGACTTTTGAAGAGAACTGTTTTGCATTATAACATACATAGCGATAATTTCTATTTTAAACATTTCAAAATGTACCTACAAGTGGAACCTCAACTGAACCAGAATCCAGAGAATTTGGTGAAGAATGTTAAGAGTGGCACACATAACCCCAAATTCAGTAATGATGCCCTAAGATCCGGGCAGCTTGGGTGGGAACAATTCTCTAACAAACCATGTCACACTCACTCTTAGCTCCTCTCGCGGCATGAGTATGCCCGACTTTAACATTATCTAAAATGACCACATGTAATGGGGGTTTTCCTACATTGCACCCCATTAGGTATCTCGCTGAATTTAGGTCTAAGATTGACGAACAGTGGTCTCTGCAACAAGCTGCTGGCAGAGGATGGCAGGGATGGCGCCAAGTGGGTACTTTAAAGCAAGAACAAATGTTCTCAGAAGAAACGAATCTGCCTTTGCTTTTTAACGCTTTTATCTACTTTATTCTACATGAAAATGCTTCCATAAGAAGGAGACAGTAAAGAAAGATGTGGAAAACACTGGCTATGGAGACAAACCTGTTAAAAGCCCAGGCAGCTTAAAGCATCTCCTACAGATGCCATCTGTCCTTTAGGCGCTTTTTACACGTCACTTCATTCTCATGACTGGGGACAGGCTAAAGGGAGAGACGCTAATACAAACACAGCTTTAAAACTCTGCTATATCCCTGTCTCATTAACCACAGGGATTGCATACCAGTTTGTCTCAGGTCTATGTCTTATCTTTTGTTATTATTATTTATTTATGCCTGTAAGAATTGGAGTGTAAGCCAGAGGTGCAGGCAGGGTGAGGGGCAGTGAGAGGATTCACCAGAGACAGAGTGGGGAGCAGAGCAGGTGGATCTACTGAAATAGACTGCTGAGGGGAGCAGCGGGCGAGGCAGGAGAGGTCTGAGGCTGCGCCATGTGGGTCAGCTCCCTGGCCAGGGGATGAACTCGAGCTGCAGTGGCTGGTGAGAGCGTGATAGTGCTGAGACTTTAACACCTGAACTGCGAGAGGGGCCAAGCTCTGTGTTTTAAATGCTGTTAAAATTTTGTAGGTGCTTTAGTCCTTCCTGTGTCCTTAAAATGGTCAGATTAAAACCAAGGTATTTAAGGGTCCATTTGACCCTAAAAATATAGAACAGGAGAGCCGAGGACCAACAATGTGAAGAAAATAATGGAAACCTCTGATGTCCTACTGTCTGGTGACATTGGAAACCTCCAGCCACTTTAAGTCTGACAACTCTAAGAGTAGGAAGAAAAACATCTAGTTAAACTGACAGGAAAGGAGTATGATTCAAGATTCATTTTTAAGCAATAACTATAGAAATCTCAGTGAGCTTCTGAAAAACTCTCAGGCTCCCAAAGTGGAGAGTCAATGGCATTTATCTTTAATCAAGCCAAAAAGGTCAATTCATCCTACTAGAGAGAAAGTGATGTTTAAACTCAGCTGGAAATGTAGGCAAATAGAGAGGAAAAGCAAATCTAATCTGCAGCCTAAGCACAAGTCAGGGCTGATAAGTGATGTAAGATGTAGACTGAAGTTGAAAGTTGAAACAAACTTTTAGATTTTAAACATGAGGATCTAGTCTATGGCAGACTTCCTAGCAGATGCAAGAAGAAGACCAATGAACTAGCAACAGCAAAAGAATGAACGTGATATGATGTTCTTTGCTGTAAGAGTGGTCCCGAAAAGAAGATGGGGAACTAATTTTTTAACTTGGAATTTAAAATGGGACTCGTGGGAACTTAAAAATAAAAATCTCAAAGTTGTCCATTTCCGTGCATTGTCCTTTTGCTTTCTAGCAGCTGTGAAAAATATGATGTGCAGTTAGGCATACATATTGTATATATGTATATCAGACGCATGCTTCTTTTATAGTTTAAGTAATAATTATTGATCACAAAACAGCTCTTCAATTACCTGCAGGCTGGTTAGATCAGTGCATTTGCTCTAAATACAGAAAAGTAATAAGTTATCTGATACCCTGTAGTTGAATTTTCCAGACACCTGAGACTGGGGTAAAGAGACAAAATCACAGATGAAGATTTCTGAGATGCGGAAGTCTGGAGAAGTAGAATAGCAAATTGCTTATTCCTACAGAACAGGGCTTTTAATGAAACCTTTGGAAGATACTACCCAAATGTCCACTTCTAGATCAAGCCTTCATCTCACAAAATCAGTTCTAATTATCTCATCTATGGAGGTAGAGCGTTAACGATCAGAGGAAGGACGTGGGTTCTTTTGTTACCTTGATCTCTCCTACAGTAACCGTATGGAAGTTCTATTTCTTTTAGAAGCCAGAACTAATAATGAAATCAAAATGAAAAAAAGAAGAGAACAAGAGTCTTTGAGAGAGAAATCATTGCTGATTGCTTGGAGGAAGATGACACTCAGAGAGCAGTAGATTTTTTTTGCCTCTTCCAGCAGATAGGGAAGTGGTGTTTATGTGGAAAAAAAATCTGTTTTTGAGCATTTTTAAAGGTATACACTTTCGAAGGTAGATTTTGGATTTTAATTATTTTGAACCTACTTTTCCCCTAACAGACTGTTCATATTACATGAATAGGTTATTCCCCTCAGGAGCAATATCACCCCACAACTACAAGAGAGTCCCAATATTTCAGTTTGTCTATGTATTTCTGCCACCTGACCAAATCAACCAAACCAGATGGTTTTGCTCATATACAGGGAGTAGATATTCCTTCCATCTGCACCAAGTGCTGTTTCCAACGTGGGTGGGTGACATTTACAAACATTTTTTATTTGGGGGAGAAGGGTAGGTAGTCGGGCGCAATATCTGCACCCTAGTTACTTAAGCTTATCAGAGTGATTTTCTATTTGTGCAAGAAGGGGAAAGGAATAATAATGCAGTTTCCCTTAGAATTATATTTCACATGAATCTGAATCTCTACAGTACATAAAATGTAGCAAATTCAGTCTCTCAGAAAGGTATTGTGAAAGGCACGTAATGATACATCTAAATGATATGACACATAGCTACTCAAAATGATCAACTATGTTAGGTCTAAAGAACACAAAAATATCTTAAAAGAAGAAACTTACCTTCATTTCCACCAGCACCATAGGTGAGGCTAAGCTGAATTTGGCAAGTATTTTACCAAGCCTATAGCACCATGTCTGTTATCAGTCTTCCTTCCCAGAGACTAAAGGTTAGACAAGTAAAACAGGGATAAGGAGAATGAAGACTGAGACTGAGGAGTAAGGTAGATGGCAGAGATCTAGGAAAGCAGAATTTTATTTCCCATCAAAAAATTATTTCCTGTTCTGGCTGTTTACTCTGAGTTGACAACCCAACATAAAGTGAGAGGTATTTTCTCCTATCCTGATAAACTTCTATTTTTAAAGCATTTATATTCATTGAAGAAACACTTCAATCATATTTACTTCGAGAGCCAGTTTAGCAAGACACCTCAAATGGATCATTTCATTCTTACCACAGCCCTCAATTCTCAGGAAGAGCTGCTGAACTTCAACAATTTAAGTGAAAACAAAGACATTTTCTGGAAGCCTCCAATTAACAAGTCTCCCAGAGAGGTGTGCATAAAAGGTAAGTGACCCTGTTATTCAGTCCGAGCACAGACACCATCCTGGAGACCCTGCTTCCAGGTTAAACCCACTAAAATCAGCAATATTTCTAGGGCTTGAGTGTTTATAGCGTTGAGTCTGCCACTTACATTAGATTCAACTGCGGAGTGTGGGGTGCCATCCTGTCCTTCATGGCCCACCCTCTGCCACTGCCACTGTCACTGACCCTGGCCATGGATTGCAGAGACCACTGCCACACACTTAGCACACAGTCACTGACCACTGGCATGGGATCTTGGAGGGCAGGATGAGGAGATAAACAGGACCTTCCCTCACAGAGCTTACAGTCTAGTCTGGGGCAACGGGGGAAGATGAAGAAACACATACAAATTAAAGAACATGAGATAATTGCAGATAGGGTTGAGTTCGATGAAGAAAATAAAACAGGGTGCTATGATAAAAATAAGTGCAGTGAGGAATGGGAACAAAGGATTGTCTACTTTATAGACTGTTCCAGAAATGAAGTGACTTCTCTCTTCTTGCCCTGAAATTCTGGTTGGGTAGTAAGCCAATAAGTCATATGGTCAGAGGAAACTTCCTGGAGGAGGTATATTTGTGAAAGAGTCAAGCACATCAATGTCTGAGGCAGTAAGGGCAACAGTAGCAAAAACCCAGGAGCCTAGTGTGTGGGAGGAACAAAAAGAAGCCCATCATGGAGAAGGTGGCTGAGCAGCCCTAGATGACAAGGCTCCCAACCTGAATGGGGATCTGACTACAACTGGAAGCCACTGAGAGGCTTTAATTAACCCTATGACCTGAGTTAATTAAACTAAGTGATGATCTAACGAAAGTTTTAGAAATCACTTTGGTTGCTAGGATGGAATGGACAAAAAGAGGCCAATTATGGAAACAAGGAGATGTATGAGAAAGCTGTAAAAGCAGGAAGTGACAGCAACTTGGGCTAAGGAGGTGCAGCAGAAGTACAAGTGGCGAGATGTGGGATGCCTTTTAGAGGTGGTTTCAAAGGGACTGAGTGGGAGAAGAAAGCCTAGGCATTAGTGGCGACCCCTAGTTCTGGTGCCCCTGGACTAAGGGAAACAATCCCAGAAAAAGTGAGACGTGACTGGTGACTGAGCCTATTAGTCAGCAGTGCTGACTCCTATGCTTTACATCTTCCCTACTTAGCATCAGTCATGCTCAACTACAATCGCCCAGCAACTCCCTACTGCTGAGATGTGTGAATCAAAGTTCACGGCTTGCATGATTTTCTTAGTACAGTGTTAATTTGCACCTTAGGGCACCATTGCCTACTAATAATGCAATATTACTGGCTTCTTATTATCTTCTTCTCCCCTCCCTTTTCCTCTCCTCCCCCTAATTCCTCCTCCCTTCCCCTACTCCTTTTCTTCCCTCCCCTTTTACTTGCCCTCCCCTCTCCTCTCCCATTCTCTTGTCTCTTTCCTCTCCCTTCTCTCCCATCCCCTCTTCCTTCTCTTTTTGCCTCCCTCTCAAATTCCCTTCCTCCTCCTCCTCTTCCCTCCCATGTACTTTCTTTTTTTCTGCCTGCTTTCAGTGGTAGGTTCTAACCCACGCCCAGGAGTGCCCCACATAATACAAAGCAATCACTGACAGCCCCATTCGATAGGATCTTTAAATTGTGATGACTGCATAGAATGAAACTGCTCCTCTGGACAAGGGAATGGAGCATTCCAATTTTAAAATGCAATGAATCATAGCAGACACGATTCCATAGTAACAAATGACTCCACAAAAGATGAGAAAGAATCACCCCCCAATTTACTGCCAAATATCTACTTTGTCATAAATTTACAGCATGGTTGAGGAATCATGGTTGAGGATGGTCTCAAGATGTCATGTAATAATTCCAGTCCATGAAGTCACATTTCAAGAGATGAGGGCACTTTGCTCAAGGAGAGGCAGAAAGATGTTTCTGTGGATATTGATTCTGCTTTTGTTTTGTTTTTAATAACTTTCTAAAATATACTAAAACTCTTCCCACCATCAGCATGCTACAATTAATACAAATTAGTCTTCCTTTGATGATTTAAAATGCCTTAGGGTCTTATTGACTAAGTGACCTTTTGTCTAGCACTGAAGACAGATTTGAAGCTGCAGAGATTGGGAACAAGAAGATTTTAACCAGGATGTTCACTAGAATCTGCTCCCCTGGCATCCTCTGAACAAATTTCCAGTTTAAGCCTGTTTCTTTGGGAACTGTCCCTTTTGTTCTAAAGTACAGAATAAAAAAAGTTCAATTATACAATAAAATGCCTACTTAATATTCTGCTTTAAATAAGAATTAAAGTGGGCATAAGATCTTCTACTAGTCTTTTTCATATACATTCATAACTTCTCACCTGTGCCTATCTCCCCTCCACCTTCTCTGACCTCCGAACTGGGAGTGTCTCCCTCTCTGTAAGTCACCTGCAGTTTTATTGTGCAAATCTTCATCTGATCCTGAGCACTGAAGTTTTGTTTTCTTTTGGTGTTGTTTTTATCCATGGCCTACACATATATTCCCTTTGAGAGAGAACATGTTACCTTTTTGATTCCCAACTACTAAGCAGAGAACTTTACACCAAGAAGGTATAAAACATCGTTACCAACGAACTAGTGAGTGAATAAATAGAACTGAGTGATCTCAGTAACAATATAGTAGGTAGGTTAAGGGAGAGAGAAGAAATGGAAGGGGAGTACAAAGTAGTAACTTTTAAAAATGTTTAGCAACAAAAGGAATGGATCCATTCAGGAAGGCGCTTGGGATAATACTCGACACATACAAGTGAATTAGTAAGTGAATACATAGAAATGCAGTTAATAAATGCAAGACGGTAAATCTGTTGCAGGTGGAGGAATAGAGAGAAGGGGAGCAGAAAAGCGTTGTGTATTACACTTGGGGAAGAAGTGAATTAACCACCAGGCAGCAGATATAAATAAAATAAACTCATTACTTTTCCTTTTAAACATTTTTTCCCAGTCAGAAGACAATACAGTCTGCTGGAAAATTGATACGGAAATAAAAGAGGGACTCTTTTTCATATACATGATTTTCTTTAGTTTTATTATATAAAGTTGTTATCATTTACCCCAGCTTTACAAATAAAGAGGCAGAGTAAAGCCCCACACCCTCTCAAGGTCACAGAGATGGGACTCAGACCCCAGAGTCTGTCTGCAAGATCCCTCCGCTTCCACAGCTGTTCTCACAGCTTCATCAAGGTTTTACCCCGCTAAGCATAGCCTAGGGGTTGAAAAGGAATATGTAATGTCATCCATGTTCATAAAGGACATGGAAGAAATGGGAAAACACTGCTAAATCTAAAACAAAATCTAATGGTGGGGGGTTAATGAAAAATAGGACCTGATTCCAGTTTTCATTCCAAGACTAGGGTCTAGTCCAAACATGTCACATGAACAACTACAGCCACTCAACGCTGAGCGCACACTGGGAGGGAAGCGAGCAGTACGTGCATCCTCACAGGTGTGTGCTTTGAGGCAGCTGCCCTTGGCGCCTGCATCCTGCCCCTCCCCGAACCTCAGATTGCAGCCATAGCAGCAGCAGTTACTGAAAGCTCAGCCACAGTCTGGGGACCCCCATCTCAATGGGGACAGCTGTTGGGTCGTCTCTACAGTCAGGGGTGCCTTCCATGGCTGCATAGAAGTGCAGTCAATTAGTGGGGGAAGGAAGCAGGGGCTGACCAACAACAGGAAGGAGGGGGATGGATGGATAAATGCCCCCAATCTCCTATCTTTGAGGCAGATGATTCTTAGGGGTATTTACTTCAACCCCCCCAGATACAAACCTGCCCCACTTCTACCTCTCACAGCAGAAGTGTTGACATTGGACACTGACCTCGGTGTTTCTCCTTCGTTGCTCACTTTCTCTGCTTCTGCTCTCCTGCTTTTGAGGATCTCGCCCAAACAAACCACCTAAGTCCCTGTTTGACTAAGACCACATATAGTATTTGATCATTTCCAACACACTCACTCAAGCGTTACAAAACCTGAGAGGTAAGGAGTATCAGTTGCCTCTGATGCAATTTTCCCAAGGTCCCAAGACTATTAAATGAAATCAAGAATTCAGGCTTCCTGACTCCATGGAAGATGCCTTCCCCTTATTCTCTAGCTGTCAAGTCCATGAAGCCCAAAGAGGACAGGGGACCATGAGCCTCGACCAGCACCAAAGCAGCCTTGGGCCTTGGCTGTAAATTACCAAATTCTGACTAAACTCCTGAGACTGTGAGGAAGTGTTCACTGAGGGAAATCATAGGACAGACACTCCTCTGAGGGCCCTAGAGGGCACTGGAAAGGGTACAATTACCAGAATCCTTAATTAGCTCAGATGGACTCAAGACAGAAGTGAGGAGACAGGCTCTCTGTGCCCAAAGGACCTTCAGGCTCTGCTTAGAATTAACTGCCATACCCCAGACGGGGGATTTACTTTAGATACAAAGATTGAACCACTGGGTTATAAAAGTTCCCAAAGATGAAGAGTTCTGCGAAATGGCATTTCTATATCAATTGCCGTGTTTGCAGGCCCTCCTTCCCACACTGGAAGGTACTAAAATCTAAGGTAAAATGGGAATGGAATCACTTTTCCAGCCTATCTTCTTGTGTGGACACAGGATCTACAGGCTTCACAGATTAATGGCACTAGCAGATACCACCACCCCTCCCCCCCCCCCACTGTGGATAAGAGGTAGTTTCCACACAGAATGTTCTGTCACTGAGTGGACTGTCTTATCCCCTTCACATGGAGTCTCTGCAATTAGGGAATGCAGGAGGCCAGATTAGCAGAATGATCACTGTGTTCTGGTTCTAGTTCTTGAAGTTCTCCCTCCTAAAATAATGTCATTTTGAAAACATGATAAATTATAGCTCCCATCTCACAAGAAATATCGCTTTATGATGCCCACTAAAATAAAACTTGCAAGACAAGCACAGAAAGGGAAAATGTAAAACCAAAGCAGCAACTGATATAGATTATTTGAGTTCAAATATATTTGTCTTTTTAAGATTTTATTTATTTATGCATACAATAGTTAGGGTACAGGACAGAGTCCCAGAGTCATGGGAAGTGAGAGGATTCAACAGAAGACAGAGAGGGGAGCAGAACAGGCAGATATACTGAAATACATTGCTGAGGGGAGCAGTGGGTGAGACAGGAGCGGTCTGCTGCACCATGCGGGTCGTTCCAAGGCAGGGGATCGAACTTGTGCTGTTGTGCTGCAAATGCTTCACCGAGCAGCACTCAACCCACTGTGCCACCAGAGAGGCCCTATTTGTCTGCTTTTAAGTAAGACTTAAATGCTCTTTCCCTATGAAGCAGGTGTGGTCTTGGGTAAGGCATGCGATGAGGTTATGTTGGCAAACAAGACTAATTTTTCTGTGCTGTCTAACCCCTTTATGCAACAGCATTGGCCCAGCATGGATATGAATTCCGGCTGCTGTTTTATCCATGTGCTTAAATCCCTTAAGCCAAGGGCATCAAGTAGAAGGAAACTGTTCATACTGAAGAGGATGAAATCAACACCCCATTTCAGACTGTATAAAAGAAGATGAGTCTATCTGAAAAGTTCAGGACCTACTCTAAAAGCATGATGGTTGTTTCTGGAGTGCAAGTATGAAAAAGAAACATCCACTGTAACCAGGAGCTCACTGTATACTGGAAGTGTACAACGGTGTACTCACCACTGAACAAATGAAAATCAAGTGTGTGGGTGGGAGAGGTACAGAGGCACGTGGCGGGTTCTTACTTGGGAGGATGACCTAGTCCACCGGGACCTCTGAGTCATTCATGGGTCCTTGCCACAGTTTTCATTCGGGATCATATAGGTCTATCAGGCAGCAGCCAAGACCTTCATTTCTCCATCCTTCTCAACTCAGATAGCACTGCCCTTGGCATGCACAGTGGATTCTCAAAATTGAAGAGTAAATGAATGAATTTCTTTGTCTTCTTATCCTTGCATTACTTTGTTATAAGCTAAAATGCACATATGACTTACCAGACTCTAGTCACTGGACACCATTCTGAGCGTCTGCATTAGCTCACTTATCATTCACCTCAATCCCGTAAGGTTATCTATCCTATAATTGGATTATTTGTTCACGATATTTGCTCCCCATTCCTCCCAATCTTCTTAACAGCCCTATTTCTAATCCTTGCATTAAGCTGTTTCCTGCCCATTATGTCCATTACCTTGTGTGGCTAGCTTCATAGCCTGAAAAAGGGGAGCAGGAGACATCTGAGCCATTTAGAGGGTTTAAAACTCTGCCAGTTCTCTCTTCCCTTTGCCACAAATCCAAGATGTGGCAGATTGGAACCCCTGCTTCAACAAGGTCCAGAAGCAGAGGCAGGGAAGAGAAGCTACAGCAATTCCATAGTGGACATTCAGGTGAGTGGGAAATAAAGCTCCGCCCGCTAAGGTGCTTGAGACTGCCGGGAGGCTTTGTTACTGCAGCGTAACCAAGGTGAGCTGACTGACACATGGGGCCCATTCACAGGCTCACTTTACTCAGAGGAAACCCAGGCCAAAGACAGTTCAGCCATGACCTAACGCTCTGGGGTTTGAACTTGGGCAATCTTGTTCCATTTTGCCTTTATCTACCATGCCTAGAACTATGACAGATTCTATTAGTCAAAGGTGAACCAAATACAGCTAGACGACAAAGAATGATCCTCAGAGTAAAATGTTCTACAGAAAAAAATATAAGTGATAAAACCAATGCATGTATTGCACACACCTTTAAATTCTGGTTGGACAGAAGAAAAAAAAATAGTAGACAAAATAAAATGGGAGAGGAATAGAACAAAATGGCAGGTAAAAGCAGATTATGAGGAATCTCAATATATGTCAAATTGCTCAGGGTAAATCTCTCCACAAAAAACTTAAGATCTTTTTTAAAGATGTATTTACTTATGTATACAAGAACTGGAGTACAGGCCGGAGGTGTGTGGGGTGGGAAAGAGGATCCACCAGAGACAGAGTGGGGAGCAGAACAGGCAGATGGACTGAAACACACTGCTGAGGGGAGCAGCGGGCGAGGCAGGAGAGGGCTGCTGCGCCATGTGGGTCTCCTCCCTGACCAGGGTTTGAACTCGTGCTGCAGTGGCTGCAGACATTTTTTCATAGTGCTGTACTTAATCCCTCACATCAGAAAGGAGGCTCCCCAAACTTAAGACTTTTATCTTTAAAATGCTCCAGAGCACAGAACAAATTGAACTACTTAGAAGCATGTATTTTGGATATAATCTGGGTTCCTTTTACTCTGATGATATAAAAGCCTGTTTGTAATTAATGCAGAGTGGACAGGACAGCTCACTCAGTGGGGCTGCCACCGACACGAAGGGGCAGCCCTGGAACTTTAATGTTAGAATTTCTCAAAGAGTCACTAGATCAGGTTCTCACAATCCAAACTGGAAGAAGCAGCTATGAGTAAGTCAAGAATTCAGATTCCAGGACCCTGGCTATATTTCTCTTTTGCCAACCTTTCTCTCTTCAGCTCTGTTTTTCCATTTTAATTTTTCTAGTTCTTTCCCAGATTGCACTTATCTTCTAAACTTGTTCTCTTTCAGCATCTCGTGCAAGGTCATCACCGTCCAGTACCCTGAGCCACCCAGCTGGCAGGTGTGCTGCCCGTGCCCTTCCTCTCGTGTTGGCATCCAACCCAGAGCAGCTCTGGGCAGAACCCATAGGCTTTGGTCAATGACTGGGGATGAACGGAGAAACAGATTTACAACCTGGATCTAGTTACTTAGAGTCAAAGGAGGACACAGTCTGGTCACGTAAAAAATGTGACATGATGGGTTAAGTGTGCTGTTCATATTCTATGCAGGGACTCTGTGTGTGTGTACCTGTCCACCCCTGCACCTTTTGATCTAAGCCTGGTGTTTGAACATAGAGAAGTTCAAGAAAGACTCCCCAGCAAAAACAAAGTTAATGCTTCTTAAAATCTGATCAGGAGCGTGTGCTCCAGGTGGCGCAGAGCTGAATGAGAGCGGCTAGAGACTGGAGAGCAGCTCCACATGAAGGAAAGTAGAGGGTGCTTACATCATAAAGACCTTGATGCAATAAATTGAAAAGGAAGGATGTGTATTTACCTTCTAGACTGAAAAGAGCTTTTATGGTATCTTAGGTAGGCTGCAATGTTCGTTTGTTGTATTATTTAAGATCATGCCATCTTGCTTAAAAATAAAAATAATCGGGATGAGTAAAACCCACAGAATATGTTAGGTGGAAAGAACAAATGAATAGCTGTAAGTCACTGAGAAAATGAAAGGGGCATAATGTACTCTGAACAAAAACAAAAAGGTCTTAATGTAATATACATCTATAATGTAGTAGAGCGACAGAGATACAGGTTGGTCTTTAATGATGCATATATGAAACTTATACAAAGGCATAATGCAATGCCACTTCAATTAGAGAAAACCTATGGCGCACATTAGAGTGCTGTTTGCCCCCAGAGAGGGGTGGAAGCACCTAGGAAATCTTAAATATTCATAAAGCTCAGACTGTGCCTGATTGAGCTGCCATTCCCAAATCAGTCAACACCTCGGTGACACCCACTCTGGTTCCACATTCTCTCTGCTTGAGACACGCAGATAAAACATGTCTAGTCCTCAGACTGACTGACAAGCTCTTGCTGTGGTGACAGATCTGTCTGTCTGCATCTCACCAGGAGGACAGACGTGCATATAGCAGTTGCCTCAGAGCTGGCAGAGCTTCTGTTGACCTCCACTCAGCCTTTACAACCATCCCGTCGGCAGGGGAGGCAAAGACACAGAGAGAGAACAAGAGATCTGAACACTGTGTGACCCAGGACTCAGAGTCACCCCGACACACCTACCCCCGATTCTAAATGTGGCCACAGCCTGATCTCCTTCCCATACTTTAAGTCAATTGATTCTACATGAGTCCACATCTTCATGTGGTCTACAAGACCTCAAGGTCAGACTGTCTGAGTGTCCTGGGAGTATAAGGCGATTTCCCACCTGCTACAGGAGTGACACTGTCAGATGGTTGTTTCAGAAAAGCACAGCAGCCCTGCCAGTGTGAACGCCTCGACGGCTGGGGAGAGAGCTGAAAGCAGAGGGCCTAACTCCTGGCCTCTAACGCCCATTGAAGAAATATAACTCATTTCACAAAGGAAGGGTGAGACAGGAACTAGAAGTTCCAGGCACACAGGAGAAAGTATCCTGAAGACCCAAATTAAACTTGACTCCCTGAACTTCACATGGTCCATGCAAAAAGAAAGAAAATATAGAAGGAGGGGGGGAGATCTAATAATTTTTAAACATTTTAAACGCAAGGCTGCGATTCTCCACCCCTGCCTAGGATGACCCACCTTCCCCAGTAAACCTCCGGAGTCCCTCAAGATTGCAGAGATAATGATCCACCATAGTTATGACACAGTCCCGTCATCACTCAGGTGGACCAGAAGGACGCCCTAGAGAAAGGAAGCCAGCACACTGAAAACAGCCAGGAAAGGAACAGCAGAATGCAAACACAGAGATCTCGCAATAAGGGGGGCCAGGGGAAAATGAAAAAGAACACTGGATTTTGCACTAACCAGACTTGGCTTCAAGTTGCTACTCCAGTGCATAGTAGCTGTGGGACCCTGGACTAACACGTACCTCTCAGCCTCAGTCTCTCCAAGCTGAAAATTGGTAAAAATAACAATCATTTTCTCCAGGGGCTGAGGTGAGGATAAATGAGTTAACATGTCCAGCTCAGGCTCCCTTCCACATTTGCTCTTCTACAGTTAATCCAGGTAGATTAATAAAATGGTTTCCAGTTCATAAAAATGGCTATTTCAACAAGCCACCTTGAAACCGATAATAATTGCTCATTTAAATATGACTGTAATGTTCTTATTTCTTCAGTCCCTATTTTATAGCAACGTGGGAAACATATTCTTTGCAACACTGGTGTGCTGGTGTGTTGCTAAGGAAACCTCCCCAGAGATAAGCAAGGTGATTCGTGGGTCATTTGGATTTTAAGCAGTGAGGCTTTGGAGAAACTCCAGCAATCTCTCCTCTAAAGGGAACACTGGACCTGCCTTGAGTTTTAAGAAGCTTACAAATTTCTGTAAAAATGAAACTCAACTTTAAAGACACCATGTGAAGCCTGTGTCATTTACAAAGCTCTGGGAGACAGAACTTCCCAGTGTCATCTTCTATTCTAAAGTCTCATATTCCCATAAAACATCCATTTCTAATTTTGCATTTCTTAGTGGAAAGTATGGTTTCTCAACCTAACTAAAAGCATCCTGGTATTGTTAAATTTTGAAAAGGAGAAGATGGATTTGGGAGGCTAAATTACAGAATATGTTATTCAGAAGGGTAATTTACCTAGACACTCCCAACCCCCAAAGACACTGAGCAGCCGTTTCTCTGACTACTAAGGATGGTAGTATCAGCTGCACCCCGTGGTTTCCAAGAGAGCTGCAAGATTTGGGAAAGAAGCATGTTCCACAGCAGAGGCATCAGCAAACAGACACATAATTAACATATTGCCTGAATAAACATGGCTACTCCCAAATGTTTGCAGAATGAAAGCAACATGGAGATGGGAGTGCTCTAGAAATTTAGAGAGGGAGTTGAAAATGATCACATGTAGCCCCCTATGTCTCTGATAACGGTCCAAAGACACAAAAGGTTAAGAGATGCGACTGTAATCTAGACCAAGACCCTGGGAAGACACTGCAGGGACCTCTCCCAAGCACCAGGGACTCTTCAGACCGGCTAAGGCTGAGGCTATGGGCTATCCATAAAGCTCTATTCAAAATTTCTTTATTAAAGTACCATGACATTTTAACATGATATACGTTCAGGTGTGCATCACTGACAATCAACACGTGCAATACGATATTAAGTTTACCACCAAAAGTTGAATTCCATCCTTCACCATATAATTGACCTCTTATACTCAATTTTTCACTCTTGTTCCCCTCCCTCCCTCTCTCCCTCCCTGGTAACCACTAACTGGTCTTACAGTCTAAAAGAACTTACCTTTGTTTTATTTACCTTGTATATTTTCTTTTAAATGGAGGTAAGCTGAAATATGATATACTGTACCCCAAATCATCAGCACAGTCAGGATAAGGGACACGGGCATAATCCTCCAAACCTCTCTTACTCAGCTCTCCAGAAAGCAATAACCAGTGTTCTGTCACTGTAGATTAGTTTGCATAGACGGAAGGATACAGCATAGACTCTTGCCCGGCACCTTTGATTATGAGCATGGAGCGTCATTCCTATGCCCCAGTAAGTGCTGATTTATGAAAAGAAGCAGTGGGCACTGTTCTGCCTGTAGGTTGCAGTTTGCTAGTCACTGGGCTAGTTCTAGAACCCATGTGCCTGATCACCACGATGTATCCCTGTCACAGTGGTTAGTGCAGACAAAACATTATGAACTGCTGGAAGATGAACAGTGTGGGGTGCAAAGTGAGAGCTACTGGAGGAAGGGGCAAGCAAATAGACTATATAACGCTAGGGAATTTGGCATCAGTCTGTAAACAATGGAGAGCCTTTGAAGAACTGCATTTTAAAAAGAATGTGGAATAGATTTAGCCAAAAGCAGGCCCAACAGACTACAGAGACACCACTGGAGTCAGGGAGAGGCCAACCACTCTGAATTTAGAATGCTGCATGGCAGAGAGAGATAAATAAAAGTTATGCATAAAGGACTTAGCTAAGTGACCAACTGGATGGAGTGGAGGCCAAAATTAGGATTACTTCCAGACTTCCAAAATGTTTAGCTTGGTCTTTTGGACAAAACACAGGAAGAGCTGGTTTGGAACAAACACTGGAAACCTCTTTTTTTTTTTTTAAGATTTATTTACTTATGCATACAAGAACTGGGGTACAGGCCAGAGGTGTAGGGGATGAGGAGATTCACCAGAGACAGAGCAGGGTACAAAACAGGCCGATCAACTGAAACACACTGCTGAGGGGAGCAGCGGGAGAGGCAGGAGAGGCCTGCTGTGCCATGTGGGTCCCCTCCCTGGCCGGTGGCAGGGACCAAACTTGTGCTGTAGTGGCTGCAGTTTGCCTCATAGTGCGTTGCTTAACCCATTGTGCCACCAGGGAGGGCCCTGGAAACCTCTTTCTTGAACAAGCTGAGTTTGAGATTATGCCACCATGTGGCAATGACAAGCAGGCAACCAGAAATATGGAGCTGGCCTCCCCAAACCAGATGGAGCAGATCCTGGGGTTTATATCCCCATCCATCTATCCACAGCCCTCTGAGTGAGAAAAAGCAGGTCTCATTGACCGCTGTCACCTACAAACTGCCACCACCTGCCAGTGACTTCATGAGCTGGGCCTAATGACGGTACAGTATGGCTGTCACGGCTGGTGTTATTCAAGCTCCAATCAGTGCAATGCCAGCCAGCCACACAGCGCTGATGTCCTAAAGCCGCACGACTGGTTCACTTTGCCCACGTGGGAGAGCCTTTTGCTTAGGCATGAGTTAACCTGGAAATATGGACTTTCCCTCCTTCGACAACACCCTTGCGTTCCCCAGGGTCAGGGGAGCTGCTGTGTGCTGGGGGCCTGGAGTAAAGGCATCAAGAGAAGAGCTGGAACTGAAAAGATTTGTGAATTTGCCCAGGAAGCTTCCTCTCCAGAAACAGTGCTCTGGCTGGACCCACGGGGAGCCTTTGAATGCTTCTGAGCACCTCATGTGCAAGGCCCGTCTCTGGTCCCCTTCCCTATCCTACGAGCTGGAAATGGACTGCAGACTGAGAAATCTAAGTCTATGCACAGCCAGCAGGTGTGTTTTGCTTTGTTTCTCATTCTCTGGCGCCCTCCCGTGGTGTGTTCTCAAATAGCACTTATTTGCACGACCCAACTGAAGTCAGCCCAAATAACTTGACACTTTCTCTCAAAACATAAAATGAACAGATTACATGTGCCACAGGCTTCAAAATGTTCCAAGAAACACTTCCACATCAACACTAGGTTCTTGAAAGTAGCTGAAGATAACCACCAATGCATAGCACCTTCCCTGCCACAAAGTATGTCCATTCGCCACCAATTTAAATAAGGAAATCCACTGAGATGTATTTTTTACATATTCTATTAAATTTATAGGTAATTTCCAAATACTTAATTACCTTGGGTTATAGTTATACCTACCTTTCAAACTATAATAACTATCAGGAAAGACTATCATTTGCTCATCCAGGCATTCATTCCTATATTCAGCTATTAACTGCAAACTATGCTCGACCTTCTGTTTTAAGTGCCAAGAAATAAGGCATAATTCCCCAGAAACCCAGTCTGGTAGTGGAGATACAAAGTAACCCTAACATTCCAGTACAAGGTGGAAACTACTCTGATTAAAATATTGAACATCTTTGGATGTCAAGGGAGAGAAAGAAAGATCAAATCATAAATATTCATGTCACATATTGCAAACAGTGGGACTGCTTGTAGGCTTCCTTTCTTGCTCAACTTTAATTTTGAGTCCCTATAAAGTGATTTATTATCTCATTTGTATAATGCGGCAAATGCAAGAAGAGGCTATCCATATTTTTAATTGATTCACTAAACTTCTCATATTGGGTTCAATCTCACTTAACAATAAGATAAAACTGGAAGAAATCAGTAAAAAAAATTAATACTCGTTCCTTTTCCTTACTGGGAGGTATAATTAAGATCATGAATTAATAACATAAGCTCTGGGTTTGCCTGTCTTGGTCTTACATCACAACGAAGCCGCAAAGTCCAAATACCTGTCACAACCCACATTTCACAAATGTATCTGCTCCTTTCTCCTATTCCCAAGGCCCTTGCCCAGCTCCCAGCTGCCTTACATCAGCACTGACACAGCACGCTTGTTGAAAGATCTTGGGACATTTGATTCATTGCAATCAGATGCCAGTTCTTTATCCACTATTTCAATAATGCCGTTATTATACCTCAAACTTTGGGATCTCTTCTAGATCGAATACAAAACTAGAGCCACTTCTCAAGAGAGCTAAGGGCGTAAATCTGTAGCACTGAACTGTTTGTCCTCTTCCAGAGGCTGGAGGCTTGCCTCACTCACTTTGACTCAGGAAAATGGGAGTTCAGAAATATGACTGAACGCAAAGTGATGTGCATTCTGACTTCAAGCCCCTCCTCCAGCCCCAGAGCCTGACCCCAAAGATCATGTTCTCACTTCCAGAGAGTTCCCTTGGCTTCTGGCATCACAACCTCCTGCTTTCAAGAACTGATCTGTGCATGCTTGACACAACCTCTTGTCACCTCATCTCCTTCTTGCAACTGTAGCCCAGCACCAGCTCCTGCGAGTATTTGCACCGAGGCAACACGGTCTACACCAGAGATGAACATTTTCTTGGACTTAAGCACTGAACCTGGGTTCTAATTCCACTTCTGCCCTCCAGGTAGGACACTTAACTGATTCTCAGTGTTCCCATCTGTGAAATGGGACTATTGACATTCAGGGCATGGAAACCTCCACAGCATTCAGTCAACGCTGCCTCCTTTTCCTCCCTTCCTCTCTGATTAACACCCCCCCATATTATTTTGTAATACCACAAAGACCTACCACTGATTCCTGTAAATTATAACCTTGTTTTTAATTTTTTTTCTTATTTGAGCTCTTATTTGAAGATACCATTGCTTATTTTTGGTAAGATACTAATTAATATTTTGGACATTGCCAGATGCTCTTGACTCTACATCGCTACCCCCTACCGCCTGCCTGCTCCCCAGATCTGTTTTCAACCTGAGGTCTGGACATTTTCGCATGAAACACTAATTAGTTCTGTACCCAAATAACCTAATAAATCACAAAGGTTAATGGATTCTGCCAAACAGTAAAGGTCACCTAAAGGAAAAAAAAAAAAAAGATGACTTCAAGTTGAGAATCAATGAGAAGACAAATGCAAAACTACATACAAACATGCACACGAAATCCTGAGGGATCTTCCTGCACCTTATGCTCAGATCATCCTTAGGAAAATGAACTTTCGTTTTATTATCACTTTAGGTGCAGGTCATCTAATCACCTCCTTATTTCTTTTCTTTTCACTCAGACTATGTACAACTTTACCCAATTTCAGCTTCTTTTCCAAACAATGAACAAAGAGACTTCTGAGTACCCTGCACCCCAAGTTCTGTGACTACAGATTGAAGCACTAGGGTCTTGGGTGAGTGAGAGGAGCCACCAGCAGTACAACTCCCTGTCGTCTTTCAACCACCAGCTAGTCTGGTTTGGCGAGAAGAGCCTTGGCCAAAGAAACTTTGGTTCAGATGCTGCTGCCCCATGAGGCAACTACCCGCCTTCATCCGTGTACACACGTCACTTGAGCTTCAAGTTCTAATCTGCAGAGATCCCTCAGCACAAAATGACATGTCTAGGGGCCTCCTTCGTGGCACAAGGGGTTAAGCACTGCACTATGAAGCATCCCCAGCCAGGGAGCTGTCCCACATGGCACAGCAGACCTCTCCTGCCTTGCCCACTGCTCCCCTTAGCAGTGTACTTCAGTAGATCTGCCTGTTCTGTTACCTCTAGCCACCTGTACCCCAGTGCTTGTATGCATGAATAAATAACTCTTTAAAAAAAAAGAATTTGTGTCTAGAAATGTCTTTTGTCCTTGTTCCCTGTCTTAGGCTAAGTAAACATTTGCCCTCCTTGGTGCAGCCAAAGCACTTGGCGCTGCGATGCCTGTGTCCATGCCTGCACAGAAGCCAAGGCCAAGTCAAATTTGTTTTAATCACTGAGCATCAAACAGAATGCCAGGGACACAACAGGCACTGAATCTGTTATGGTTTCTAGAATATTCTTCCTGAATATATCATGGGTGCTCATGCAGAGGCACTGCTGAGGAATTTTTCAACATTTTAACAAAGCTCTAGAAAACCATTCACCTATCTCTTAGGGTGCCAGGAGTATGAATTTCAGGGCCAATGCATTTCACACCCACCTCACGAGGCTCTTGTTCCATGCTCATATCAGACTGGTCACTGAAGCCTGGAGGGCTGCCCCCCACCCCCCTACACACATACCCCACTGGCCTGGTCCTTTCTTCAGTCTGCACATCTCCTCCTTGACACACAACCAGACATTTCAGCCCAGCAGGAACTTGGAGAACTTGAAGCCCCTACAGTGTGCACAGGTGTGAGAAATCTGCCAGCTCTTTCACAGCCTGATGTTGTCTACAGCTGTCCATGCCACGATTAAAGATGATTTGAAGTAAGCAGACATTATTACTAACAGTGACATTAACAATTATAAATTATTCATTAGAAATAATGAAATCACATTTATGGAAAAGTGACAACGTGGCAGACATTGGAATGAGTCCTTAATACACCTTATTTCAGGTAAACTTCCGAAAGACATCAGAGTCTCTAGTGATTTCTCAAGATGTGTAGTCCTCTCCTAAAGTTAAAGAGGCTGTTAGTCTCTACATCTGTGCCTTTCTTCACCTGGGGGCTCTCCTCAAAGCCGACCCCAAGGCAAGGATTGAGTATAGGTAGCTCACTGGGGAAGGGATCCAGGAAGCACGATGAGAAAGGGGCGTGAGACAGGGGCGGGAGGAAACCCAGCTACCGACCAGGTTACTGCTGTCGACAACTGGGATTTGATGCCGCCAGGGAGTCACTGAGGAAGCCTGACGAGCCCACCCTAGAGTGGTGTCTGAGAGAAGAGGAAATCAGGGGATTGAGCCACAAGTTCTAGCTCTCGTTAACCCACCGATTCAGTCCAAAAGCACCACCATCTTGAACATGGCCTAGCAGGCTCCCAAGGCCAGAGAACAGCCGCACTGGCAAGGGCTGGAGCAGGCTGCCATGGGGATGCAAACTGCCCACAGTGAACTTGAGACGGGCTGCAGGATCACCTGGGGCCCTCGCTACAGCCCCCAGGTTGGGGGAACACACGAAGAGGAGCAGTGGTGAGTTCACTGTGCACAAGTTTAAGTTCCATAAGCCAAAGACAGTTTCTCGCTAAAGAATAATGAGGAAAGGGGGCTCCCTGGTGGCTTGAGGAGTTAAGCACTGCACTATGCAGCATCCGCAGCCACTGCAGCACAAGTTGGATTCCCGGCCCAGAGGGGACCCACATGGCGCAGCAGACTCTCCTGCCTCGCCCACTGCTCCCCTCAGCAGTGTTGTTCAGTTGATCTATCTGCCTGTTCTGCTCCCAGCTCTGTCTCTGGTGAATCCTCTCTACCGCCACACCTCTGGCCTATACCCCAGTTCCTGTATGCATAAATAAATAAATCTTAAAAAAAAAAAAAAAAGAACAGTCAGGAAGGAGGGAGGCAAGACCAGAAGGAAGCGCAGTAAGAGGATCCTGGCGTGGCTCATGCTCTTCCCTGTGGCTCTCCTTGGTGCGAGACAGTCACACTTGTCTGCCAGACGACAAGGTCACTTGATGCCAAACTCATACCACATTCGGACTCTTGTGAGCATTACGGAACAAAC
The DNA here is from genome assembly GCA_019455555.1 of Galemys pyrenaicus. Classification (NCBI taxonomy): domain Eukaryota; kingdom Metazoa; phylum Chordata; class Mammalia; order Eulipotyphla; family Talpidae; genus Galemys; species Galemys pyrenaicus. Next base: position 3,977,431 of record JAGFMF010011747.1, on the reverse strand, counting down.
TGTCGCTGTGTATTTCATTAAGTCATGAATATTGGATTGTACATAAAAGAATGCACACAAAAGCCAAACAGAAATGCTTATGGATTACCCAGTCTTTGGCTTAAACAGTGTCGATAATGAAACGTTGCATGAGGTACAGTAAAACCCCCTATGCTTCCACCCTCTGCTGGGATCTCAAATCAATCCCGCGGCTAGAATAAATGAGTCCATGGCAGAATCAGGAGCGCCGCTAATGAATCATCTCAGCGGAGGAAATGCAGCGGGGGAAGCTTTTCCAGCTTCTGCATGCTCCATGGTGCTCAGCTAATAGTGGAGAGGATCACGTCCAAGAGACTTGTTTCTTTTTTTCATCATGTACAGAAAAGACTGGAAAGGGGGAAACTGAGGTCAAACAAATATTGGAGGCATTGGGTACGGAGGTCATACCCTCCCTTCCATGGCGTGGATTCCTTCCCCCGGATGCTCACCTTTAAGCAGATGGCAAAGAAAGGTTTCGGAGTCAAAGTTATGCTTCCAGAGACCAAGAAAAAGGGTTCGAAACCTACAACCACTATAGTGAAATTTAGATTCTAAGTTTCTCACATCAGGAGCTAAGGTTTCTATTTTGGGATATAAGTTATATTCTTTAAGAAGCCCTGTACAGAAATTCAGTCAGTTGTGTTAATTAGAAAATATTTCCAGCTACTTTACTTGGCAAAGTGAAAAGTAAGAGGCACCTGAATTTCTAGGAGTGAACTCTTTCTAGTCAGCCACACTGTTAATAGTACTCTACCCAGGCACCAACTCTTCCCCCTCCCAGCCTGTCTATGGCTTCAGAGCTAGTTTCTCCTGTTCTCTATCACTCTTAAATTTCATCACTTCCTTGCTTGTTTATTGAATTTTCAAAATATGTGCCACCCTGTACACACAGTGAGGTAGATTTTAAAGTTTCTCCAGTCAAACATGTTTTCCTTGGGCGAATTCTTAAAGATGTAATTGCTGGAGTGGAAACCTTTAGCCAAGAGCTTTCAAACTTCTGAACCATAATGTTATGTTCTCTTAAAGGTCCTTTCCTCCCAGTAATAGTCGACTGATAAGACCATACTGCTCTATTAATTACTGTCCCCTGTTTTGATTATCAGAGCCACTGCTTTCATGAAACCATAGTACTCCACTAGGTCACTTTATATTTAGCTCCTTCTTCCTGTATCAATCTGCCCTCAGTAATGATTAATACTCTCTTAAAGACAGAGCTTCTCTTATTTCCCCTCTAAAAAACTGTCAGTGGATGCTACATTTTTAGAATATCTGGTGTGTAAAACCACCTTCCTTTCCATTATCATCTCCGAGCTCTACCCAAAAACAAACTGTGAGACTTAAGCTTACATCAGTTTGTGCTCTGCATTTTTTCAAACACCCCTATCATTTCTACCTCCCTGTGGCTGGTGTTCTTGGTAGAGAGACTTGCTTTTCTCCATCAAATGAAGCTCGGCTTCTGTTACTCATGGGAAAAGGAGAGGCGTTGTCTGTCACCACCCATGATGCCCGTGTCACTCAGTGCTTAATTTCAACATCTGTGAATTTTTTATTTTCAGTTTTTGATACCAGAAATCAGATAGACTAAGTCACGCATTTACCAATTATGGTCTAGGTCAACCTAGAAGGTTAACCCCTAGGACCTGAGCTGAGCTGGAATTCCCGTGTCTAAATGACTCAAATTAGGAACTGTCTACCTCACACTTAAGGGAATAATTTCTTTAATCTTATATTCTGTAATCTTTAATTTCTGCCTCCAACCTCTCTCAGCAAATTACCCATGCTCCAAGGCACTTGATTTATAGATCTCTTTTAGAACACTGAAGACCCTGAACAGAATCTTTTGGATCTCGTGACCACCTCAATTCATATTTGTCTTCTAAACACTGAGTCCTTGCTCTCGAAGCTTCTTAGAAGGCAGGGCGATGTGGACATAAAGCACAGGGTACAGAGTCAAATCATCTGTATTCCTCTCAGCTTGGGGCATTTCTTCTCCGTGCAAACTTGGCTCTTATCTGTGGAGTGGAGATAATAATAATGTCTATTCCTCCAGCAGGGTGTGACGATTAAATGAGATGATACAGTGTTGGACATTAACTATAGCTGATATTAACAGAACACCTCTGTGTGCTAAGCAATCTTAGCTATGAAGTTCCTATAAAACTTCTGTACTATTGTATGCCAATCTTGCAGATGAGGGAACTGAGGTACAGAGAGCTTTAGTAATTCACACATGATCATTTAAATAATAAACAGCAAAGGTAAGACACAAACCCTGACATTTTGCGTAAGAGCCCAGCCTCTACACTTATTAGCGGGGTGACTGTGTCGTATAACACATGCTGAAGCTGCCAGAGCTTCCTTCACAGTTTGGCCTCCCGGAGCTCCATCAACTTGTACAGTTTCCAGGTTTACTGCCTTTCAAACTGCAGGAGCAACACTGGCCATATCTGCTCTGTGGAAAACCCCCTCCCACAGCATCCACCCGAGGCAGCCTTGTTCTACCCATGTTACAGAATGGCCCACAGCACAGGGAAGCTTTAGCATGAGACGAGTGTTAGAGGTGGCTGGTTAGAGGTTCCAGGAAAGGGACCAAGTTTATCTTGTTGACTGGCATCTGACAAGCTATTTGTGCAGGTTGTTTGAACTGAGGGAAAAAAAATGTTTTCGGTGAATATAAAAGATGATGTATTAGAATGAACACTTAATCATGAGTCAAAAGAACTAGGCTTAATTACTCTTGTTCACTTACAAACTTGGCAATCTTGGAAAAGCCACATAACCCTTACAATGTTATTTCCTCAGTTAAACGGCGATTGGTAACAACTGTAATAAAGTTTTAACATTTACAGAAGACTTTCTATGTAAACAAAACACTCCAAAGAGCTGTGCATAATAGAATTGCCCTACTAATCCTTTTCATTGTACCCTTTTCAGGGATGCATGCACAGCACTTCCTTAAGGTCACACAGCCAGGGAGGAGTCTGTGCTGGGAACAGCAGGGCCACCTGAACTTGGTGGGCTTTTCTGAGAGCCAGACTCTTACTTGGCATATAGAGAAGGTTCTAGATGAAAGGCTTGAGCCATCTTGTGGGTTAGCCCAGTTCAGTGAGGCTATCTGAATACAAAGGTCAGTTTAAGGTCACCGTTCAGTTTTGCACCCAACCCCTTCCTCAACTGTAACTAGTGTGCTCCTTTCAGAAGGGGCAAACTTGTTCATGGAGGACTGGGCAAGGGCAATATACTCCAGGGCAAAAGCAGAAGCGCCTAACTACCATGTGACTTTTAGGTGGTCACCTCAGGTTATTTCCCCAGTTTTGCGCAAATGTGAATCATTTTTGGTGTGAATTTTGAATCGATCTATGGCAAAGAAGTTCCTACAGAAATAAGCTGTTTCCTCAACTTCCTATAGTAGTATATGTATAAGCAGGCATGATAAATGTTCTCAGTGGCCCACTGTCCCTCCAGGCACACATCCTTTCTCATTTTACAGATTTTATGGACCTCGTTTTACAGATGTCTTGCGTTTAAACTCCATCAGAAGCTTAACAGTTGATTTCTAGACAAACTTGCATACTCTGGGATAGTATTTCAATTTTTTTGGACATATTTCCTTACTGAAAAGCATCCTAAGCAATTCAGTAATTAATGAGGTATACCAATAACACAAATGAACTAGTTGACTATAAATACACCTCACCTCTCTATGAAAATCTCATAGATTTTCTCTAGAAAACCTCATCTCTGCCTTGCTGATAGTTGCTCTTTGAATTAAAAAGATGAATCTTTTATAAGTGTTTATATTTCTGAATGCCCAGGCTCAACTCTGAAGCTTTTAAAGCTGGGTACTCTACTTCTTATAGCAAGTTAATGAGCGTAATAAAAAATATGTGCCTCTATCCTCAAGTTGTCAAGGATGTTGCATGCCTTAAGGAGGAGGCTGGGTCTACACCATGAACTAGATATACCTTGAAAGCTAGGTTCCACCAACAACAGATGAATGGATTAAGAAGATGTAGTATATATGCACAATGGAATATTACTTAGCTATGAAAAAGATTAACCCTTGCCACTTGCAACAACATAGAGGCAACTGAAGGGGCTTATGCTAAGAAAAATGAGTCAGAAGGATAAAGACAAAAAAAAAATAAACGGGTGGTCTCACTCATATGTGGACTATAGAGAAATAAATGAAGGAACAGACAAAAATAAACCCTAGAAATATGACTTTTGAATTGAGGGGGAGAAAAAAAGATGGTGTAACAAAGTGGGAAGGGCATCCAATGGATTATTGTTGTGGACTACATGCATCTGAACATATATCTACCTCTGAATCAGATACAGTGCTATTAACCAATTTTTCCTTAATAAATATATTTTTTTAAAAAGAAAGAAAATTGGGTACTAGTAGTATTACAGAACCCTGAATGTAGTGTGAATTGAAAATCCACAAAAGGATGTAGTTTTAGTTTACTAGAGATTGAAAGAAAGTATCAGAACTTTTCAGAAGTCACTACAGACTGGAATATAAAAAATACATGCACATACAATTCAATCCTCAATTTTAGACTAAAAATAACATACCTATATTTATCATTATTATTTTAGATTCATTACTAGCAAAAGTACGTTTATTAATATTTACCTCAAAAACTAACTTGTAGGAAATTTTTATTCTAGTAGAATATGTTTAAAAATTAAAGACATTTAAAAATATTTAATGGCCTTCATTGAAAATTTTGGTAACAGAGTTTGAGGGAGAAAACTAGTAAGGTGTGTCCCATATCACATATATCCAGAGCTGAACCACTACCTCAAACAGTCCACACCTCCCTACCAGGATTCTCATTTCTAGAAAATTCGGGCCAACTCCCTAGGTCATAAGAACCCCCCTTATTTCTGAGACTCACTTTAATTGACACTTTTAGGACAGAGACAATCTCTCCTGGATTGCTTTATCAACAGCACCTAACTTGAACAAAATTTTTGAAGTTCAAATCTTGAAAGTTCATAAAATGGCATATTTTATCCCTTTGCTTTATCTGAAATGTAACAAAATAAATACACTAAAAATTTTAGAGCAGACTAAGAGAATGGGTTGTCATAATCAAGAAGAGAACACGGCTTGGATTTCCTGGAAACATTTTTTTTTTTCAATTCTAATAGATCGTAAAGGCAGATGGCAAAGCAAAGCTTAAATCCTTGGGTCTTGGAGTCAATACACGTCCTGTATTTCGATCTATTGAATTTAGATAGGTTCCTTCTTCATGAATTTGAAATGGTGATAATATTTATCCTATATGTTGTTTTCAGGTTATATGCGATTTGCATACGAAGTGCTTAGCATAAGTACTATCCCTTACTAAGCCCAAAAAAGTTATGCATTATTAGATCAACAGGCATTAAATTTTAACAAGGCATCTGAAAAGATACCTTAGGCTATCCCTGCAGGAATATGGAACCATCAGATTATCAAGGGGCTAAAGAAGGAAAAAACAAAGGAGCTGATTAACAAATCCATGCCAGCCTCATCAGAAATTTAGGTTAGTGTTTCTCTTCTACAAGCACCTCCCACATGAGGTAACTGCGAGCACCAAGAACACGTTATAAAACCCTTAGCACAGTAACTAGTACACAGCAAAGTCTCAAACATAGGCTACTGCCAACGACATTCAAAAAGTAAGTAACTGGAAGATGGGAAAGGAGCAGACCCAGAACCCCACCAAAGATGCCGGATGCCCTTCCACTCCCTGGCATTTCCTTCATTCCTTAGTTCTCACCCCGCTTTTAAAGACAGGAGTAGTAACACAAAGACGCCATCTTGCCAAAGCTTTCACTACATAGAAAACAGCACATCAAAGTCTTCCTCTCTAGGTGACACCTTAGCAGGATGCTAGTAAGAGGTGAAACACAGGAAACCACTCACAGGCCGTGACAGAGCAGGACGCAATCTGCCACGGTCCCTTCTTATTTCTGTGCTGACACCATCAGGCCATCGAACACACTCAAACCTTCAAAACAGCGCTTCAGAGGACAGAGGGCCCCACTGATACCAGCAATAAGCAGACAAATGCAGCACATCTTTTCTGTTTTCTTTCTGAGCCTAGTCTGAGAGCAGCAAGAGATGACGGCGAAGTATTTAGCAGGGTGTTGCCCGAGACCTTCATCGATGTCTGAGGAGTATGCTGAGACCCACATGGAGCCAACAAGAAACCACTGTGACTAGGAGACATCTGCCTCTCCCAACCAGGGCTCACCAGGAGGTGGAGACGCTGCCCAATGACCACCAACTACCAGTTGAAGACGGATGAGAGGGAACTGGGTTTTGATGGAAAATGCAGCTTTCGAAGGTTTTTCTTCTTCCCTTCCACGGTTAACACCTGACTTTAGGAAGGCACAGCTGATACTCTTACTTCACTCATGGAGGGCTCATCTGCATCTCTCTCCCTGACTATACCTTGGTAGCCCACTCCACGCTTCTCCCACCACCACCAGAATGAACGATTTCCCAAAGAGCTTGCATTTGTCCTCCGAGATGATACTTACCTGGATGTAGTAGCAGGAAGGGCACGGGGCAAGTTCTCGATGATTCTGGCAGACTGCTAAAGGAGGGGTCCTGGAGCCCTCGGTGGCGTTTTCAGGCTTTTACTATCAGAGGCGACCAGCTACACAACAGGGAAGGGTGCTAGGGGGCCACGAAGCTGGCAGGCCTCCTAGCCCCCCGCACATCTTCACTCTTTGGGCTCGCTAGCCTCTCGTCTCAGCTACTCTACTGCTCCCTCTTTTTCCTTCTGCTTCTCTGCTGCTGGCGTCCTCATGACGCCGCCCTTATATGCCCGTGTCTCAGCCCAGGTGCGCCCACTTGCGCATGCCCACTCAGGCAAGCGTGCAGGACCGCAGGGGTCCAGCGTCACTCCAATAACGGGAAGATGGAAAAGCTGATAACTTTTCCATTTACCCTACACTGGGGCTAGTTTCTCATCTACAGATTCTGGAAGTTTCGAGTCAATCATAGCCTGTCCCAGTAGAACTTCGAGAGCCATGTGTAGGGTAAATGGAAAAGTAGTCAGGCTGTTCCGCCCTCCCACCACTGGTGTGATGATGGACGCCTCCTGTGGTGCTGCACGCACGCCTAAGTGGGCATGCGCAAGTGGGTGCACCTGGGTTTAGACCCGGGTGTGTAAGGGCGGCGTCACGAGGACGCCAGCAGATCAAGAGAAGAAGAAGACAAGCAGAGAGAGAAGAAAGAGAAAGCAGCAGCATCTGTAGAAGCAGAGATGAGAGGCTAGGAGCCCAGAGAGTGAAGATGTGCAGGGGGCTGGGAGGCCTGCCAGCCTCCTGGACACCCCACCCATCCCCGCCCCAATGCCTGCTGTGTACCTGGCCGCCTCTGACAATTAAAAGTATAAAAGCCACGGAGGGCTCCAAGACTCCTTCCTTTACACACACACACACACACACACACAGGTCCGCTAAGAACCATCCCGAACTTGCTCCGTATGCCTTCCTCCCGCTACAGGCTCTAAAACTCCTTCTTGACCCCGTCTACCCAGAATCATCAAGAACTTGCTCTGTGCCCTTCCTGCACCACACCATGCCTATTATTAGTATTAGTTCTAGTATTAGTTAAAAGCCTACACATTTTGTCATTTTTTTAAAAAATGGCACAGTCAGACCCACAAAATAGAGTCCATCCCTAAGCTCACTGTTCTGCAACTTTAGTCAGTTCAAGAGCTTCTCCTCCTCTTGCTGTCCACAGATGAAGCACCTCCAGTGAAAGCCCATAAGAAACAGCTGCATGAGGAAGTCTGCAAAACTCCCATGTGAGTGACAATCAAGAACCGTGTTCCCTGGGAAAACCGCTGAGCAGAAAAGGTGCTGGGCCCTCCAGGAGCTGCACTAGGCTGGGCGGAGGCCCACCTGGCATTGACTTGATTTGACAAACTGGCATCTTTGCCTTTCTCTGTGTATCATGTCTTTTTCTGTTTTGTTAGCTTAGCCTCAAAAAGGGGGAAAGTATTTTAGAAACTACAATAATAATTCAAGAAGTTCACAAACTCACTTGCAAGCTGGAAAGTTCAAACGTGTGAGCCACAGGCTGGGCACCTGACCTCATTCCCCAGCTGATCCCAGTGAATCCAAACAAGCTTGTGAGAATGGTGGGTGTGTTTATAAGCGGGAGAGGTTCACACAGCTGGCACCAAACAGCATGTGGGCAATGAAAAAGTCCAGATAACTCTCCCTCACTGGTGAAAATACCCTGGTCTTCACTACCCTTCCAGGGTGAGGTCACAGGGAGGACATTTTTTTGTCAGCAGGTTGATTTTCATCAGAGTTGCAGCTTCAGCAGAAGTAAGCAGCTTCCTATTCAGAGATGTAAAAAAAGTCAAGGAGGGTGAAAGAACTAGAAAACAGTAAGATGTGAGCATTTCGTACAAATGTATCTGTTCAAAAAAAATTTTTAAGCAGTTCTTTAAGTTTGGAATTTCCATAAGAATTCATACTCCAAGTCTCCTAAATTCAAAGGAGCACGATCAATAAAATATGGTTGTATATATAGTTTATACTTAGTAATTCATTACTTTGTATATATGCTTATAAATGTATGTATTCAGGTCTCCATTAAGCCATCTGTGCCTTTGTGTCTGCATGTTCTATTCTCCATGGATGGTACCAATTACACTGTGCCCAGGAGACACTTTCACAGCAACTTCTCTATTCGGTTACACTCTCCTGACCTCTCCACCCAGTATCTTGTCCTACACTTTGATAACAAAAATGTGGCAACCTTAGGCCACAATCAAAGAGGGGAGATTAAAGTGAGTCTAGTCATCAGAAACTCTGAGTGAACTTCTAATTTTGTCTCCATCCCACACCCAGCATGTCCTCCTTGTTCCCGATTTACTACTTGATGTTTCCAAGTAACACCCATTTCACTGTTCTCAGTCACCAATGGAGGCAACTGCGTAGGAAACAGAGGTTATGCTTTACTTGACTGTTACAACTTCCTCTAGCTTCTCTCAACTGATCTCCCCTTCAATGAGTTTGCCAACTTGGAGCTCCCTGGGAAGAGGGATGGTCTATTCCATTCATCGTTGTTCCCCAGTGCTGGCACAGAGCTTGGCATTGGGTGGTGGGGTATAATAAAAACTGAGTAAAAGGTCTTTCTCGCAGGTCCTGACACAGAGCACCTAAAATCCTCAGGCTTTAGTTTTGTATCTGAGAAGATGACTCATGAAATGGGGGGGTCCACAGTTTCTGGATGAGGGATGATCACCAGGTTGGGGAGAGAGGCTAGAGATTGAGTTCAATTGCCAACGACGAATAACTTATTTGTGTCGATAGAATGAAATTCCTAATGATACCATTTGGGGAGCTTCTGGGTAGTAAACACATCAGTGAGCTGGGAGAGTGACCTGCTGGGCAGGGAATGGAAGCTCAGCACCCTCCCTGCCCCCATCCCCTGCCCAGTGCATCTCTTCCATTTATCTACTCCTGAGTTGGATCATTTATGATACACAGGAAATTGTCAGCACTTGATGGAGCTCTGTGAATCCTTCTACAAACTTACTGAACCTGAAGGGAACTGCCAATGGGATGCTCACCAGGAAGAAATGGGGGTAGCCTTGCACCCCATCTGCAGCTGGCATCTGGAGACTATGTTGTGGAACAGACCCCTTGGGGTCCATTCCAACTACCATAGTGTCAGAATTGAATACAATTGTTGAGCATCCAATTGGTGCCAAATAAATGGAAAATGCATTGTTTGTGGGGGGAAAAACATAGCATTCAATATTTCTTTGTTGAATAAATGATGGACTGAATGATACATCAAACAAATATAGGCCCTTTCAGAATTAAAATTGTAATTTCATGTTCAGTAAAACTGAGCACATTTCAATGTTTTCCTCTACTTCTCCAGCGTGCTTTGACTCTCTGCTGTGCTTTACAGATATCTGTACAGTGGGCACTCCACGAAGAGCTGCTGAATGGAAAATAAAAAAGAATTCTAAAGCAGAACTAAGTAAATGCCTATTCCTTGCTTGGAGGGTGATTCTAGAGATGACAAGAGTTGTCTGCACTGTTATCCTGCTGCCCATCTTTGACAGCATAGTGCTTGCCAAACAATATTTCTAATACTTTTGGGCATGAACTAAAATTGTACTCCCCAATCATCAGTAATACACAGAATCAGAGCTCTTAGCACAGAACAGAAAAGGATAGGCCATCTATCTCAATCCCTCTTAGGCCAAAAACTTTTAATGGAGACTGTTCTAGTCATGAAAAACTAGTAGTTGGTCTGTTCTATTTGCTGTGCTATTTAGTCAAAGCATTTGACTTCTGGGCAAAAGCAGTAGGGACAATACATAATCCAGCACCCCACATACCCCCAGATAGTCAGTCATGTTCTAGAAGGTGACTGCTTCATTAGCCTGGGTGAGGACAACCTGGGACAGAGCGCCCAGCATAACAGAGATACAGTGAGTGAGAAATACATTTTATTGTTTTCAGTCATTATAGAGCTTCTTAGGCTTCCTAACTGACACAGAAAATTTCCACTTCTAGATTCCATCATTTCAGTGTAAACTGTTATGCTGTGAATACTAACTGTACCCCGCCATTTCCAGAGAATGGCATGCATTCAAAGTACGTAAATTAGATGATGAATATGGAGCACTTAGCATAGTGACTAAAATATAAGTGCTTAACAAAATTAGCTATTATTATATTATTAATAGAGCTCAGTTTGAAATCCCCAAATTAAAATTACATAATTATGTAACTTACATCTGTTGATAACAAAGCTAGATTTTTAAAGAGACTCTAATGGCCATCATAGTAATAAGGTCAAAGGATTATATTTTCTTTCCCAAGTATGTGTGACCTTGAATGAGTCACTTAACCTCACTAACACTTATTAACTCAAATATAAAAGGCATGCATTTGAAAAAGTTCATGTGAAAATCAATGAGATGCAGAAGCAGTAAGCTCAAAAGCCTTACTTTATTATGAGGAAAATAGAAGGCAAGGATTTGTGATTTGTGATTTCTATCATGCAAAATCCACAGGAAGAGTTTGGTTCCTCCTGAGCTTAAATGCCCATTTGATATTCCAAAACAAAATTTTCACATAAATCCAATTCTTCTCCACTGATCTAATCTGATAACACCAATACATCTTCTTCTTTGGGAAGAAAACATTAAAACTCGTTGCCACATGAGCTATAGGAGGTAACTGTGTTTTAGTGCCACATTTCAACAACTGTATTCCAAAATGTCTATATTGTTATAAATGTGAAAAAAGTAACCCCGTTTCCAGAAAATTGACTAATTATCAGTAATACACAGAATCAGATATTAGCATTGGATGGAAAAGTATAGGTCATCTATTTCAATTCCCTTTAGGCCAAAAAATTTTAATGGAGAATGTTCTAATCATGTACAACTACTAGTTGATCTGTTCTATTTGCTGTGAACCCCAGCATCTCTCTTAACAGATGCGGAGAACACTACATTGTTTTTATATTATTTTAATAAAAACCTGTCAACTCCATTTGGAATTGCATGCTTTTTTCTTGATGAAAATTATGTATATTCATGTCCCCAGTTTTGTACTAATTATTCTCCTGTGACACTAAAATTGTCAAAACCTCAATAGTGACAATGTATCTGTGTGACAGCTCACCCCGGCAGTAGGACAGGCCAGTGGCCGCATGCCAGGACACTGTGAGTGGGTTGGGCCAGCTCATCACTCAGCCTTTGCAAATGGTCTGTGAACCAGGAGTCCCTGGACCAGAAAGAGAAACTTAAGGGAGGTGCTCAGCTGAAGGTTGTTCCAGATTCAGGAGGAAAAGCAGATCCTTCCAAATTAGCAACTTAATTTCCATGTTCCATTCACACATAACTAACATGTTATCAAAATTGCCACTTACAGTCCTGGCACTCACACCACTTCCTCTGCCTACAGGCTTTCTCCTTCCTCCTCCAGGTCTGCAACTTTTGGATCTTCATTGATAAGAACCATTTTTTTTCAAATTGGAGAGTATGAAATAAAATCATAATTGAATATGTCATCATTCTCTAATATCACCTGATATCCTCAGCGTATCTTTTCTAAACTGGTTATCTAACCTTCATTTATTCTCCTTTATTGTTCAAGATCTAGGTTTAAATAGCTTGTAAATTCTCTTTTGTCTTTCTCCAAGCCCAGCTCAGCTCAGCTTTCACTTTCTGATCTTAGCTGAACTATTGCGTGTTTCTCCTTCTTTAAAAAAAAAAATAATTCCCTCCAGATCCATCCATGTTCCCATGAATGAGTCTAGTTTTTCATTTCTGATTGCTTAGTAGTATTCCATCGTGTATATGTACCACAGCTTCCCGATCCACTCATCTGTTTTTGGGCATTT
>JAGFMF010011747.1:3939135-3964676 GCA_019455555.1 Galemys pyrenaicus | reverse complement strand
TGAGGTGATGGTGCACTGGTGAGATGGTGATGGGGAATACATGGGGATTACAATTAATGGCAAGTATATGTAAATTTTTAAATATTTTAATTAAAAAAAGGAAAAAAATAAAAAAATTTAAAAAAAATAGTGTTTGTCCTGCTTCCTGCCTCACTCCTTCTTCAGTCCTTCCGCCCCAAGAGTTTTCCGGTCACATCATCTTTCTCAGTGAAGTTATCACCACTCCATTGTCAGGGTGGGTGTAGCGGCAGGAAAGCGGGTGGCACTAGAGCAGGGTTCGGGATGGTTCTGGGCAGACGGGTCAGGGAAGGAGAGTCTTGGAACTCTCGGTGGCTTTTATTGCTTTATTTAGTAGAGGTGGCAGGCGGGGGTGCCGGCGGGCCGGGGGGTCAGGAGCCCTCCCAGCCCCCAGCGCATCTCACCCTCTCTGCTGCTCGTCGGTCTGTACCGTCGGTCGGTCCTCACAGTTCTCTCTGTTGGTCCTCGCAGTTCTGGCGTCCTCATGACACCGCCCATTTATGCCCGTGTCCCAACTCAGGTGCGCCCACTTGCGCATGCCCATGCTGGAATGCTCGCAGCACCTCAGGTGTCCATCATTAGTGGTGGGAGGGTAGAAATACCTGATCAACCTTTACCCTACAGTGGGATTCTAGAACTGGCTTTTTCTCAAGCTGCACTTGTCAGCAAGCCTGGAGTTTCTCGTCTGACAGGAGCTGAGCCCACAGCATGCAGAGGCTGAACACAGAATGGCCTGGGAAGGTCATGGAAGCAGGGCCCAGAGCAGAGGCAAACTGAACACGTGCTCTTGACACAGGAGAAGTGCTGACAACAGCGGCCGCCCAAACATCAAGCTTTTCAAAGGTTAAACACAACTGAAGGAAAACAAGCCTGAGTTCCCACAGAGAAAGTGGAAGCAAGACAAGACATATGAATCAGCACCATTCAGAAGGAAGGACACAGCACGCGCACAGTGCTCCACCTTGTAGCTGCCGTCACAGTCCCTCTCCCCCTAAGCACCTCAGAGGCTTTACTCTTTTCTGAGATCTCTGTTGTTCTGTTCTTCAAACACTGGTCTATCCTCAAAGTCATCAATGATTTTTCTGGGGAAGATGTTGGCCTCATCACTCCTTTTATCCTGGGATGACTAGACTTTAGCTTTCAGGGATTCTTCTGATATATAAGCTAGTGCATTTTTCTGCTCTTACTCTTTTTTTTTTTTTAATTCTTTGCCAAATCATCTTTCCAGAAAATATCCAGGTAGTTTAAGACAGCCATCACTTTTAGACTTTGCTTCTACACTGACTCTGTAATGAGGAAAACATCTTACGTAAGAAGCATGCTGTGGGTGAGGCTGATGCTCTCAGATCTGGATCTTCCTTCTCTAGCACCTGGATTTTGGATTTGCAGGTGATGGTCCCCTTGTGCCTCATGTGTGATCTCTCATTCCTTATGTCATACCTACTAATATAGTGCTCTGTGTCAGACAATATCATGCCCTCTACATAAAGTCCCTTTCCATTTTATACTATGATTTCCAGCCTAATGGGAAACAAAGGTATAAGTGATTTCACCTCACTTCACATTAAAATTGGGATGAAATACTTAACTAAATGTCTCCACAGACCTTTTCAGAGTTACTGAAGTGTTATGGGTTCAATGATGTCCCTACGAAAATCCCCAAATTGAAGTCCTCACCCTCAACACTACAGAATGTGACCAATATTTTGAGTGAGGGTCCTTAGATGATTAAATTTAACTAAAAGGAGGTCATTACAGTGGGTTCTCTTCCAATATGGCCAACATCCTTCTACGAAGGTGGCATTAGGACACAGACACATATGGGGAAGACAGTGTGAAGAAACAGGGAGAAAATAATGATGGACAAGCCAAGGAAAGCCTGCATCCTCTACCCTCACAGCCGTAGGAGGAAACCAACTCTGTCAGCACCTTCATCTCAGCCTCTCAGCCTCCAGACTGTGAGAAACTTCTCCACAAGCAATGTGTGTTGTTCAAGGCTCCCCACGGCTGGCGCTTGGGGCGGCAACTCTGGAAAATACAGGAGACAAGTATGGCGAGCCCAAACTCTCACCATACTGGTCTGGATGAACGTGAACAAGACTTTCCCCACATTTCAGATCTCAACTCTCAAGCTCCTTGGTTTTATAACTTCTGACCTGACAGGTTTTCTCTAGTATGTCAGATTCACTTCCAAAACAGGCTTTCAAGCTTGCCTGTAACTGGACCTCTCTAACCACAGACCTCCCAAGGCTGGTTCTCAGTCAGTCAGGTCTTAGCTCGGAAGTCCCAACTCTGAAAAGACTTCCTTGACCTCCACATTCTCTACAGAAATCCCATGTCTACTCTCTTGGTTTATTGGTTTGTTTTCTTGTTTTTCAAAGATTTGTTTATTTATGCATACATGAGCTGGGATGCAAGCCAGAGATGCAGGGTTTGAGAGGATTCACCAGAGACAGAGGGGAGCAGAATAGGCAGATCTACTGAAATACAATGCTGAGAGGAGTAGGGGGCAAGGCAGGAGAGATCTGCTGTTCCATGAGTGTTGACTGCTTGGTCAGGGATCGAACTCATGCTGCAGTGTTGCAGATGCTTCATAGTGCTGAGATTTAACCCCTTGTGCCACTAGGGAGGTCCCTTGGTTTGTTTTCTTTATAACATTTTTTCTAAATCAGGGAACATGCCCATTTGTACCACTAATAAATATAAATTGAGCCCATTGGGCAGGGACGCAGATAACAACAGGTGGCCATGTGACTGTTCAGGGCAGTACAGCCCAACACTATACATGCTCCAGTGTGGTCACTAATAGCAGCTCTCGTCACTGTAAAGCCGTCTGGATTTGGACAGGATATGACAGAAATCAACGCATAAAGTCAGTAGGTGGGTGCTGGTTTCTGCATGAGACGACATATCCTGAATACAGGAGGCGGCTACTCTAAGGTCCATGTTTTTCAGGTACTAAATAAGTCACGTGGTTCTCTCCCTGTTCTGCCCTGACATATGAAGTTTCATCTGCCTGGAATCTTCTCTCTCCCCTTCACCTATCCCCACCTGTTGACTTGTCTTTTAAGAAATTGCACAGAGGGACATTCTGATAAAATTAATCCTTAAATGAAAACAGAATTTCTTTATTTATGGTATATATTTTCCACTGGACAATGGGCTCCCTAGGAGCAAGAACTTTGTCTCACTCACATGTGGATGAATAACATGACAGGCATGCAAGAAATGTTACTAAATGGAAATCTGAATGATGCCTCCTCTGACTCTATCTCGCTAACTCTTCTGAGGCAATGTTCATGTCCTGTGCTCTGTACAGTAAGATTTGGGGAAAGGTGAGAACAAATGTAACTCAGACAACCACATGGTGATAAACTATGTTAGACAGCCGTATTTTATAAAACAGACAGACCCTATATCTGAAACTCTTCAACTGAAACCACTGTTCTTGACTTTTCTTTTACACTGATCTTAGCATCTTTTAAAAAAATGTTTTATTAATTTACACATACATGAGGTGGGGTACAGGCCAGAGACTGAGGTGGTAAGAGGATTCACCAGAGACAGAGTGGGGAGCAGAACAGGCAGATCGACTGAAACACACTGCTGAGGGGAGCAGTGGGCGAGGCAGGAGAGGTCTGCTGCACCATGTGGGTCCCTCCCTGGCCGGCAGCAGGGATTGAACTCATGCTGCAGTGGCTGTTGAACGCCCACCATGTGGTGCTCAACCCCTTGCGCCACCAGGGAGGCCCAATCCTAGCATCTTTAAGTCACCCTTTCACATCTCATTGGCAAGACAGTGGTATTTGGGGAGTCTCAGGGCTACTTTTCACACTCTGCTCTTGGACAAGCTTCTCTCTCCAATATTCTCCATCTCTTAGTCTCAGATAATGTGGGCATTTTCTTGCTTCTCTTCTCTATTCACTTATTGTCCACTAAGTTCTTCCATTCTGTAATGGAGTGGAACAGAGGGAGAAGTCAACTTGAAAATATTATTCCCCCTCCATCCTTTTTTTTCTCATGCTGTGTGTAACCCACTCTATGCCAGCTCCATCCTCGTCAACTCTAGAAGGTGAGGCAGGGCCAGCCCCACAATGACCCTGTGGGACAATGTGCTAGAAAGGAAAAGCTCCAGGTTTAAAAGCCCAGAATGGTAACCAATAGTCATGATTGCTTGTTAAATTACCAACGAAAGTTCAAGTACAGTGATAGGCGGAAATGGTTATGACAGGGGCCCTCCATTGTCCAAGAACGTGACCCTCTTCACAGCCCTGTCTGGTACTGTCTATACAAGGAGTAACCAAACCCAGGAGAATAAATGACCATTGAAGAGGGCAACAGGACAAAACAACCAAGGTCAAGGCCACTGAGCCTATACGCTCGGGTGCCGTGACCTTCTACCTAGTTTATTCCATGCACCAGCTTGCTCATCTCTGGGCTATGGTGTTGGTGGTGCACCGCTGCCGTGCTGACTCTCCTGGCCATGGAGCAGCACCGTCGGCCTCATCAGGGGTGCCAACACACCCCTCCCCACCGAGACCATCAAAATCATCTCCAGACATTGTCAAATGTGCCCCAGACCGCAATATCATCCCAGTTGAGAACCACTGCCCTGAAGAGGGTGCAGGTGCTATAGCCAGAGCACCTGCCCTGAGGCTCCCTCCTTTTTACTAGCTGAGCATCCTGACGTGTCCCTTGATCTCTCTGACCACAGTTTCATCTGCAAACACACAAAGAATTGGCCCTCCATCCTCTTGGTGGTGTGATGAGGCATACAGAGTCTGGTGGTGAGTTTGCACTTACAGAAGTGTCACCACCCTTTATAAATGGAGACATCACTAGGCTTTGTCTCTGAGATCAGCTCTTGCACACCGAGGCAAGCAGTGAAGCCTGATGATTATTAACAGGCACAAAATGCACACTTTTTTCTTCAAATAACATTTTGCTCAGGGCATCATATCGAACTGGGCCACTGGACAAATGCTTCCATTATCATATCTTTTTAAATATAATAGTCACATGTCCCTGCGTCCACAAGGTCATTGGGACCTGATAGACAGTTTCTTCTCTGATGTCAGTATGAGTTGTGTGTGTGTGTGTGTGTGTGTGTTTAAAGAAGGTTAAAATGCATAATGTTTGAAAAAGCCCAGCCCTAGTAAAACTCACTCTCTGGATGAGCTAGAAATTTCAGCTTCATTGGCAATAGATCTTAATTTGCTTACTCCATGTGAGCAATGTTTCAGGAAATGGGAAACTGGCCACCAGACACAGATGTCCAGGCCCTGGTGCCAGGTACTGTGCTAAGCTAGACTAGACTTGCAATTTTATGATTTCTGCCCTTGGGACACAGGCCTAGAGTGGGGAAGAGAAAGGCCCTTGCAATGTAACCACTCAACTTGATGTGCAGGGAAGTTGAGATGGGGAGTGCTCAGCTTGCCCAGGGGGTCAAGGCTGAGCTGCAAAGGGAGTGACAGCTGAGCCTGTGAGCCTGGACTTGAACCTCCAATGAGAGGTACCATGAGGAGGAGACGCAGAGCCCTTGACCCAGAAGAGGGAACAGAATATACAGTCACAGCCAGGAGAGATGGTGCTATATTCTGGGGATTGCTTTCTTTTATGCTTCTAGAATATAAAAGTCAAGATGGGAAGTTTAGGATTCACTCTGTACTCAGACAGGGAAGATTGTGAAATGCTTTGTACATGAGCCAAAAATAATAAATTTCATGCCATAGTGGATGGGAAATCATTAAAGTAATTTGGAAGCAGTGTTTTGGGATGAGGAAATAATGCTTTAGAATTACATGCTAACTTTGGTTTATTTTGGCATTAGAACTTCTCCTGCTTCTTTTTTACTCTTCCTACTTTATTTTTTAAAAAGATTCATTTTTTTTATTTATGCATACAAGAACTTGGATACTGGCCAGGGGGAGGGGGAAGGATGAGAGCATTCACCAGAGACAGAGTGGGGAGCAAAACAGGTGCATCTACTGCAATCCACTGCTGAGGAGAGCAGCAGGGGAGAGAGGAAAGGTCTGGTGTGCTGTGTGGGTCAGCTTCCTGGTGGGGGATCAAATTTATGCCACATCGACTGGTGATAGCTTGATAGCGCTGAGACTTTAACCCCTGTGCCACCAGGGAGGCACACTCCTACTTTAAATCTCTCCAAGAAAACACTAAATGGCTTTAAGTATGTTCTACTTTAAATAACTTTATAAAATATCGCCATATCACAGAAAATTGGAAATTAAATAACATAGAAAACAAATAAAAGGCTACCAAAAACGCTGCAAGTTAACATTTAAATTGAAACTAAGGCCTCAATGTCAAACAAGAAACTATTGCTTTCAGGGAATAAAAGATTTACACACCAAGTGCGGTCTGCCTCTTGTTGCCACCAGAGGGCGCCGGAGTGTGGGATTCTGCAAGAGACCGAGTCTGCTGGCCAGACGCAGGCCAGGAGACAGAATTCTTTTGCAATCCCTTTGCCTGCTTGTCTGCTTTGATCAAAATACCTCAGTCTTGCAGAAATAATTCAGCTGATGTCAGAGTCTATTTAACACACCACAAGGTAGATTGTTACAGACGCCAGGCCTTCATGCAGGAATCAAATCTTCAGTCTCTATTTTAGCCACCTGAGGACAGAACAACTTTCAAATAAGCTTCTAGTAAGATGGATTGCGGGCTGGCCTCACGTTTCACCTTCCTCCTGAATGGTCCAGGGAGGAAAAAGATGTCTTCTACCTCAGAATTTTAGTAGTTGACTTTTAGTGGTAGTTGAGGAGGAACTGGAGATTAACTGGAGGTGAGTGACCAGCTGGGACAGTCTAGGAGCCACCAGGACACAGGGGGTGATAGCAGCTGCCCCCCACCACCAGGCCCTCCTTAGACCAGTGTAAAACAAGGACAGGAGGGCGACCTGGAGCTCCGCCAGCCGCACATCCCTGTCTAGTTTGGAGTGTGAGGCCTACAGGGATGTCAGAGTGTGAATTGATTATCACCAAGTGGAAAGTAAGAGCAGGTGCATCACAGTTAACTGTCATTTTGGTGGAGATCATTTCATTAACCCTCATAATGGCCACCCTTTACCCAGCTCCCACAGCTCGACTTTCATTGCATAAAAAAATGAAATGATTTTTCACTTCCTATTACTTTACGGCATTTTTCAATAGTTCATTTCATAAAAAAGCCCAGAGCGGATACATGACCTGGGGCAAGCGATTCAATGTTCTTGGACATGTACATCTGCAAAAGGGGGTTCATCAAAGCTTCCAGGGAGAGTTGTCTTGAGAGGTAATGAGATAATGTATGAAGAGAGCCTAGTAAGAGTACATGCTCCATGAATAGTGTAGTTTATCATAATAATGTCAGAGTAGAAATCCTCCTCCTCCCATCCCTCAGAACTCTTTTCTCCTTGACCCAATCCAACTGGACAGGGTGTTTTTACTGTTATGTCCTCAGAAAAATTTCCTTAAGTAGGCAGTATCCATAAATTATGGAGAGCTGGACAATATTATTTTAACTTTAATAGATTTGTTAAGATTTCAGGGTATTCCAAATCATAAGCTATGTCCCAGGCTTTATGCGTAACCTGAAGAGTAAGAATAAGGGAGGGATTTCAAGGCCAAGTAGCATTTGAAGTTCATATTGTGAGGTTCCAACTCCATACAAAACCATTTAGTAAAGAAAATTACTTAGAAAAGAAGAGGGCGAATTGGATGGCGGGAATCATGATGTTCATATAGAATGTGAAGTTATAGTCCTCTCACCTGAAACCTACATAATGTTATGAACCAATATTATATCGGTAACAATTAAAAATAAATTTAGGGGGCTTCCCTGGTGGCACAAGAGGTTAAGGTGCAGCACTATGAAGCTATCAGCAGCCACAGAAGCATGAGTTCGATCCCCACCCAGGGAGGGGACCCACATGGTGCAGCAGACACCTCCTGCCTGCTGCTCCCCTCAGCAGTGTATTTCAGTAGACCTGCTTGCTCTGCTCTCCATTCTGTCTCTGGTGACTTCTCTCACCCCCCACACCTCTGACCTATACCCCACTTCTTGTATGCATAAATAAATAAATCTTTAAAAATAAATAAATTTAGGAAAAGCAGAAAGGAAAGTACATGTTTTCTTGACAGGAAGATAAACATTTTTACAAATAAGAGGACAGAAACCCAAAGCGGAGGGTGGGCTTAAGCCCAGAGCCTGCTGGACCCAGAAGCAGCAATGACCCGGGAAGCCAAATTCTCAGATTTCAGCCCCAGGCATGACTGCTCGTGAGATCTCAGCTACAGATTGAGAACCCACTTTGAGCCTCAGGGTCCTCAGGCAGGTAAGAGGGCTCCCTCCTGGGGTTGCTGTGATGATAAGGAACACAGAAGGAAGACACCCAGAGAACTAAGAAGGCGAATGGCAGACACTGTTCAGAAACGCTCATGTCAGGTACTGTAGTGTTTAAATGGAAGAAGACAAGGTTCTTTGCCAATTAACTGGAGGAAATGAAAATGGAAATAGATGAAATTATTGAGAAAACAATGATTCTTGGTTGACTTCCCACTGCTCTTAAAGACGGGAGGGAGAGAAAAGATAAATGTGACTACAAGAGAATTAGAGACAAAATTTCCATCTTGTTTCATTCAAAGGAATGATAGCCCATCGTTAAAAATGAAAAATTAAAGGTCTATAGTTCTAAATAAAGATAGAAATGTGAGGCATTTTCTTTTCAAAACGAAACTTAGAAAACTGGATCTTTTATAGGAACATTTCAGAATTTTTAACTTTAGACTCACAAGTGATTTTACTGAGCAGTTTGCATTTATATGACATGAAAATGATACTTCATCAGCTACAATGTCTATTTTCTTCATCAGTGTGACCACACTACATCAATTCTGCAAAGATTGTAGATAACCTGAAGTTAACAGGGAATACACATACTAACTCTTCAGTCTCCTGACTCCAGTGCACCAAACACTCAAAAGTCTGCAAAATCCAGTAAGAACAGTGAGTGGCATAGACAGAGGGGCACTTGGACCCCTGGAGCCCTGGAGCCCACACAAGCAAACCAACACATTGCAGTGAGTTTCTATCGTGTGCCCAAGTGGCAGATGACGCACTCCCCATCTGATGCCTGTGACACAGTGGCCAGTAAAACCACCTAGGCAAAACAATCAGGAGCAATTCTTATACTTGGGGTCGAGGATCACCTGGGGACCAGGATCCCCATCAAGTCAGTCTGCTTCTGGATGACAAGTGGCTCTTTCCACCTCCTTTCCTCCAGGAAATGTGCTGGAATACTAGAACGTGAGAGCTTGTGACGACTCTACCCCAATCAAAAATAATTATTTCCAACCATCACTATGATACCCACAATTACTATCAATATTATGGTCAAGAACATCTATACCAGATCTAGAGGGGTACCCAATATTCTACAACTATGAACAGGATGAAGCACTGAAGGTTTTTCAAATATAATTATCAGTCTAGTTATAGCCAAACAGGACAATATGCTTACAGAATTATGTGGGCAAAGGAGTGAGATCTAGAGAGAATCGAGGAAGAAACAATAAATCTTGAGAATGTACCTACAGCACTATATACCAGCCACATACACACACACACACACACACACACATACGAAACTTGGGCATTAGCAAGTTATTGAAATCAGGTTGCCTTTTTCAGAGTAAAGAAAAGTCCATATGTCCCAATGAAAAGTTCAACAGCATCCACAGCACCTCTGTTCCTAGGAAACTCACAGCTGTACATGGAGTTTCACTGCTGGGGAAGTTTCACTGCCTGAGTCATTCTTCAAGGGTCTTGTTGAAAACAAAGATTAAGACACAGGTCTACAGACAATGAGTTCCTAGTCCCGAACAGGGAACAGGGTACCAGTCCGCTGGGGAGTGCTCAAGTTCTGTTACAGCTAAAGATTTAGTAGCTCTGTCACCATCTCGGCACTGCCCTGTGTTTGTCCCATTCTGAAACCCCACGGTCATTTGGTCATTTCAGCTATAAGTGCTTTGCTCATCTATTAGCAAGAAGGAAGGCAGGAAGGGATGGAGAGCAGGAGGGCCAGAGGGAAGGGGCCAGGAGCTCACTGCCAGCCCCTGCTCACCCTGGGGAGGCAAAGGCTGTGCGGGGAGCCTCTGAGTCACACTGCTGTCTAAAAGCCAAGGAATATAGGCGCTGCCACTGGAAACTGACAGAGTTAGATGATGTGTGCTAAATGCCACGACCTTCAGTGAATCAGTGAGCAAAAGTTATTCTTAAGAGATCATTAAATATAAATGCTATGCCATCTACTGAGTGCCGAGGAAGTTGTTGAGGATGAAATAAAACCAAATAAGGGACCTGTGCGTGTGAAATACCCCTGGGCTCAGTGCTCATCTTCCACCCTTTCTGCCACTAGGAAATAACCAACAGGTCCAAAGAAGGAAGCTCCAAGTGCACATGTGGTGAGGAATGTATCGAGTTGGAGAACTGCCACGAGGCCAGAGTGAAGGTGGCAGATGGTGCCAACAGGCAGCTTCTGGAGAAGAGAAGGGCCTGGCCAAATCCGTGGATATGTGTTCTTCCAAAGCTCCAGGGACCCGCCCCCAAGTTCCAGCAGGGTCACCTCGTTCTGCATCGCATGGGGTGTTTGTCCAGCGTTTCTCAAAAGTGGCCTTTCTCAAAACCACATCTTCATCTCTGTGAATCACTTCTGGGACAAATTGTCCCAGATATTTTCAGATGCCCCGTTTCAAAATCCAGAATGTGGTTGCTCCAGAGGAGACACAACTTTCTAACTACTTTCACATCAATCTAATAAGCAGTCCCTGCCATTAGTATCGCGATATCATAACAGAAATACACATTCATCTGCATACTAAGTATAAAATGCTGCCACAGAGACACCTAATTGTTGGTGACTGTCCTTCTCGATTAGCCCATCCTGAGACAGAAGAGTGCTTTACTTTATGAAAGCGAGCCCCGGGGTCAGCATGATTTCTGCACTTCAAGTTATGTGGTCAGTCTGTCCTTCACGATGATCCAGCCAGTCAAGAAGCATGTAAGTGAATGAGTATGGCTGTGTTCAAATAAAACTTTATTTATAAAAACAATGGGCTTGATTCAGTCAATACCATAGTTTGCCAAGCTCTACTCAAAACCATTAATGGTTCCTCACTGCTTACCAAATAAAATTCTTTGAACCAAGTCTACTTCTCCAGATGATACCACCTCCAAAGTCTCCATTCCCTCACAAACTATGTTGTACTCACAAATAATCCACATATTCTTCCATCTCTATGCCTTTTGCTCTGCTTAGAGTGTCTTTTCTCCTCTTGTCTACTTATCAATAACCTCATGTCTTCATACTTCCTCTAGGGGGCGCCAACATACTCATAGAATCTTATTTAGTTCTCAAACTCTGGAAGCTAGTAATCAAATTCACTCAACTTTATTAACTTCACCTTTATTACTTTCATTATTAAGCATCTGCCATAGAACCTTGGGTACAGCTGTTGAACTGAATACATGCAAGATAAAGGTTTTGCTTAAAGCATTAGACTCACAAAATGCATAATAATTAATCACCACACTTGATTATATGTATTATTATTATTATTTTACTAATTGGAAGATATTTCATTGTGCTAAAACAAAAATATGTTTGCAATCTCTAGTGGACATCAAATGTCCTATTAAGACTTTCTATAATTTCATGTTAATTAAAACAAGGTTACTAAGTAGTATCATGCAATCAATGTATTCTGGAAGCCTCCTCAAAGGATAGGAAGGAAATATAATATCTGGATCAGTTAAAACTAGACTAGAATTTTAAAATTCTAACCTGAGTCAATTCATATCCTCCAGAAAGTTTGAAATCTAGGAAAGCAAAATTATATATCAAGGATTCTGGAGAGTTAGATGAAATGTGCCCGAGAAGACTTGATAATTTTACCATTAAACCCTGAAATTCCACTAGAAATGGAGGGAGGGTAAATGGCTTTGTTCCATTAGGGTCTGAAGGGCTTTTCAGCAGATGAGGTAAATGATAATCAGCTCTTAAAGCCTTCATGACTCAGTCCCTCCCCCACCTGAACATTACGAATCGCGGTTGTTTTACCAGTGGGTTTTCAGCTTCCTCATTCAATAGTCAACCAAGCCTGGACTCCCTCAACACCAGTGTGATAGATACACAAAGAGATTAGTCAATAGAGGGAGAATGAGCTGGCTGGACCAAAGACTGACTAAAGATCAGTACGATAAAAAAGAAGAGGGGTACTTTTTTTAAGCAATAAACCAATTCATCCACCTGTCCTTGCAAAGCAGAGGATCAATTATGCCAACAAAAGAAGACACAATGTGAGCTACAAGGAGAAAGTCAGCAGTGAATGAGCTCCCAAGCTGCGGATGGATTGAAACCTACAGGCTGACCCAGGGAAGGAGAAAGATGACGCAAGCAGAGAGCGAAGAAAAGGAAGGTGGGTTTGGCCAAGCAGGTGCCCATCAGGCTGGACAAATAAAAGTAATCAGAATTATTTCCCTCCCAGAGAACTCTTTTATGCTGAACTGGTTGAGATGCTGGAGTTAGTATCAGAAGAAGCCACCTGCACCGTTTCAGCACTGTCATCCTCCTGATTGTCAAATAACAAAGCAAGCAGTAGCAGGCAGCAACATTTTTCTTTGTCTTTTCGCAGCTTCCTAAAGCCCAGATGAATTCAGATCAGCTGTGTGAGTCCCTATAAGCAAGCCACACACACACACACACACACACACACGAGACTTAGGCATTAGCAAGTTATTGAAATCAGGTTGCATATGTCAGAATATGCAGAGTAAAGAACAAAGACTATTGTAGCAAGACTCCAGCCATGACTTGATTCTTAATATTTGAAATGTTCTTAATGGGGAGGGTCAGTGGAAAGGCTGATAGAAAACTGAGGTTCTATTAGTTCAGCACATCTACTGAATTGCATTCACTGGGTACAAGAAAAAAAAAAAAAGCAGTTCTGATCATGCTTCTGCCCTTGCTCAGAAACTAACCCCGATCCCCGCTGCTGTCAGCACTGCATCCAAACTAGTATTCACATCATTCAGGACCTTTCACTGACTGACGTCAATGTAGACTTACAGCCACAAAAAGCCTGCCTACCAACCCAAACAGGCTAACTTGGACCCATGCTCTTCTTGTTGCTTTGATTCTACTTCTTAGCCATTTTTGCTAGTCAAAGTCTATTGTCTACCACGATTCTATTCAAAGACCACCTCCTCCATCCAGTCTTCTCAAATGCCCCTGGCTGGTGTGAAATCTAGCTCCTTTAGTGCATGAACATGCTGCTGTATCCCGGTGAGTCACATGCTGTGATGAGTGTCAGAATCCCCTGCGGACTTTTACTAACAGAATTTGCTGGACCTATCCACAGAATTCTCATTCCAGGAACCTGTGTAGGGGTAGGAGGATTTGGGTTTCTATTAACAATGCATGTGATGCCAACTCTGTAGGGCCAGGGAGCACACTTTGAAAACTACAACTAGAATAACGATGATCCCATCTCAGCTCCCCCTGGAAGGCTCCTGGGGACAGAAATCTGCATCTTTCCAGCACTCTCTAGCTGGCATTTATATTCAGTAGGTGTGCAACCAAAGTTTGCCAAAGCCACTGATTGTGTTCATGTTGTTGCAGTATGTTTGTGTATATACGTTATATTCATTCAACAAATACTGCAGACACATACATTCACCATGTGCATATATAGTAAGATGATTTAAAGCACAAGCAAGTTTCTTAATCATCTCGCATTTGGCACGCTAAAGGAAGGATGAATATGCTATGATCCATTTTGCAAATGTGTTCTTCAGAAGAGCACCATTAAAATTCAGTATGAATCTCTGTTTGAAGAGTGTCCATCTGTGATCATTTGTGCTAAATGTAATGAATCTCTCCACTGCTTGAATACTCAGTTAACCCGTGCTCTCTACTGCCTCCCTTTCAAGATAAAGAAGTATGAGATTTTCACTTCTCAGTGATGGATAAACCTTCAGATCCCTGACATCACTGTAAATGCGATTCACATTCCAAAGACTCACTAAGTCCTGTGCAGGCCAGTCCTACCCACCAGGAGTGCTTAAGAGTACAGAGGAGAGGGTTATCCTGCCAGAGCTCAAATCCTGGCTCTGCCAGGTTCTAGGGCAGGATCTCAGGCTAAGTGCTTAAAACTTCATCCCTCATTAGTAAAATACAAACAACACCCTTGCTTCTGGACTGCTACAAAGCCTGAAGGAGGAAATACATGGACAGTGTTTATTGGTGCAACCTAGAAGGTGCCATGAAGGTTGTTCTTTTAATATTAATACATACACGAAGCTCCCACTGCCTGGTATCTTCTGGGGCCAAAATTCTTCACCCCATTACCATCTGGGTCACTACTATCTGGGTTACCATCTGGGTCTGTTAAGAAATAAAGTGGAGGGTGACAGATTTGTGATCAGGGGGATGATGTCCCCTCGAGACTTTGATTTTTGGTTAACTGTCTGCAACGTGCAAATCCCACAGCCTGTGCCAAGAAGCTCTTATTTTGCCCCCAAAATGGGTCTTACCCATAGAGTAACATCATGGGTGCCTATAGATAATTTTGTGTTTTTGGCCTATGAGAGACACTTTATCTGAAATTGTTGATTTCGTCTCTCTAACAGCACAAGCAAGGCCTATGGGAGGGGGCCTTCTGTGGAAGGACTGAATGTTGCTAGATCTGTGTCGGCATGTGCACTGGGTCGAGTCTGCAGGCATCTACTGCCTAACAAGCTGAGAAGAAACTGAAAATTCGGAGCTCACTTCTCTTTGTGTTCTTAGTTCCTGTGAGCAATGAATGACATGTCTCTTGTTTGAAGACCACTGTTTTATGGAAACTGCCATTTGCTTCATGAAATGAGAATTTAAAATAAAACCTTGGATGTTGGTATAAAATTAAATGTGTGTGTGTATATATATATATAAATATTTAAAAAATAAAAAGATAAATGATAGGAAATATTGTCACTTACTTTGCAGTTTTATGATTGCAAATATAACTGAGACAAACCAGGCAATGATGTTTTCATACTTCAATGCTTCTGGACTGATTGTACAGTAAGGGCCAGATTTTCCATAAGAAGTAAATTTTTATACTAAACTTCCACAGAACTTTGGTCTTTGTATTATTTTACATATTGTGTAGATTACCTGGTATTAGATTCCTGGGGCTGCTTTAATAAATTACAACAAATCTGGTGACTTAAGACAATAGAAGTTTATTCTCTTGTCTGACATCAGATGTCATCAGGGCCCTGCAGGCTCCAGGGAATACTCTGGTCCTTCCCATGTCTCCCCTCTCGCCTGCCAGACTCCTGTGGCTGCATCCTGGCTTCTCTGCCTCCATTTCAATGCACACAGCACTCTGAGTCGCTACATCTTCTCATCTGTCTCTTACAAAGATGTTTATCAAGGGACTCAGGGCCCTCTGGATTACCTAGCATGATCTCACTTAAAAATTCCTTAATTAAATTATACTTTTCAAGATCCTTGTTCCAAATCAGATCACACTCACAGGTTTTGGGGAACATATCTTTTGGAGGGGGTACATCTATCCCCTACATTTATACAGAGGGAAGGGGTGTATGTGCGTGTACATGTATGTTTCATGTTCCTACTATATTCTCCGGGGGGTCAGGAATTTGTCTTCAGGGACTCTTTAAATGTGTATTGAGTAAGTGAGTGAATATATAATTTTAAAAAATCACCAAAATCCCTGCATAAGATACTGGGGAAATATTAGAAGTGGTAGAATAATATTCCAAAGTTCATCACTGCAGCTAACCACAGATGCTGTCAAGCGCCAGGATCAGTTGTCAGTCAAGCAATAGAGTAGAAAGGAACTAGATCACAGTCCTTGGGGCAGATCACACTTCAAGCACAGGGCTTCTGTGAGAGTAAGCTGCCCTCTGCAGATCCAGGGTCATACACAGAAAGGGGCACATCTGAAGGGTCAAGGCATGTTCTCAATGAAAAGATGGCTAATACAATTCTTAAAAAATTTTCTAGTACATTAACCATATTTGTCCTCCTCTTTTAAAAAAGATCTTTAGCTTCTCAAATTAAACACATAGCAAATTAAATTGGTCATGTGAAAATCAGATTCTAAAAATGAAAAAAAATTAAAATAGTCCTTCTGCATCTTTATATATGATTTAGATAACAAAATTAACATTTTATCATGTTTCATTCACAGTTTT
Source organism: Galemys pyrenaicus (assembly GCA_019455555.1). Taxonomy (NCBI): domain Eukaryota; kingdom Metazoa; phylum Chordata; class Mammalia; order Eulipotyphla; family Talpidae; genus Galemys; species Galemys pyrenaicus. Next base: position 3,948,398 of record JAGFMF010011747.1, on the reverse strand, counting down.
TAAGGTCTTTTCACAAGTGTGATACCACTGTGATCTCAAGTGTGATAACCAATAGTCTCATGCCTCTGATACCCCCCATCTTACAGATGAGAAAGTAAGTGCATGTAGTGTGTGCGTGGGTGCATGTTCGTGTGTGTGTGTGTGTGAGAGAGAGAAAGAGAGAGAGAGAGAGAGAGAGGGAGAAAGAGATTCCTTACCCCACTTAGTCACAGGCTCCTCTATAGATCTCTGATAGTAATTCGACCAGTTAAAATCCTGCTTTCTAATGCTTTATTGTATAGTTACATTACAAAGTATTTTTAAAATCTGACTCATAAAGATAGAATTTTCTTCACAAAAGTATGCCTGAGAATAACTTCAGAAAAACTTCATGGATTCCAATCAACACCAATATAAAGAAAATCATTTTTTAGTGGGGAGGAATTGAGGAAGAGTGAGAAAAAGTGATCTTGCTTAGAACCTCTCTATGTCTTCAAAGAAGAAAACTGTGACTTTTGCTGTAAACAGTAAATATATATATATTTTTCTAAATTAAATGTTTGTAACTTTGAACTGCACTAAATCAAAATATCATTTGGGGATTGTTAAAATGTCTTCTATTGTCTCCCATGCTGACAATGTTACAAACTACACATTTCTAAAGAGCACAAATTAAGTCTTATATTAGGAAACAGCTAATAGCCACATTTTTCTCACTCTGTCCTCAAAATGAATGCTGGACACTCAATTCTATAACTTGTTATCAACTTAGAAGAGAGTCTTCATTATTGGGGGCCCCTCAAAAAATCTCCTTGTGAGGACAGCACCACTCTGCATCTGCCATTTTGTGAGGAATCAGGATTCCTTTGTTTCCCAACGTGCCTAAGTTAGTTGAAACTGGAAGGCTTTAAACAGAAAGCTGCATGAGGACCTTAGTGCAGAACTGAAATTTAACACAAATACCACGGTAGACAGGTCAGTGCAGAGGTGGCTTTAGAAGTATCTCTGAAATGACCATTGGTTTCTTGGCCCTCGTCTGCCCACTTCATGATGGCAAGACATAAGAGTTGAGTGCCATACCCAAGGACCTCAAAATAAGGAAGACTCAGAGGTCATTCATCCAGGAAGCCACAGGGACCAGCACGTGCACCAACCCCAGGTGCTGCAGCTACACAGCCTGACACCCAGGCAGAGATCCCAGGCACCCCAGTGGGAACCTGTTTCCCTCAAGACATACAAACATGAAGCTGTCCTGCTGTTCCCACCCACACCACTCCCTCTGCCCATGAGCTGGAATCAGCAAAAACCATGAAGTCTTCTCTCTTTATAGAGGCCACCTCTCCAGACTCCTCAGAATGCAGGAGCTCACTGTAAACCTTGCTTTCAAACACCTTTTGGTCATAAATGATGAGTCCATAATTTTGTGAGGACATACTCATTGGGGCTTGGGGTTGGGGAAATCTGTTTCTTGTCTGGGATTAGAAAATTAACTTTTACTTTAATGAGCACAATTTTGCAGGTTCAGGAAGAGACACCATATAACAAAATGCAAAGGCACTTAGGGTCCTTGTATCATTGGCCTTGAAAATCTGATTAAAGTCTATGGATCTTATTTTCTTAATAACACAATGTATAAAATTGAAGATTTTCCTGGAAAGCCTTCCTTATAGTTGCAACCACCACCTGGGGTTCTTGAACCTTGGGCAAAGAAGCAGGTGCCCATACATTTTTGTTTTCATGGAGCTTCAGGTTACATTTCAAAAAAGTTACTCTAAAGTTTGTGTAACTCCCTCTTACTAGAAAAAGAGGTTAAAATAACCTTCCACCTTCAATCACCTAAATTCCTCAGCTGGAATGGCTGAATGTGCAGGTTCTGGAATCAGACAAATCTGAATTTGAATCCCAGCCCCTTTCTACGATGTCTGACTTCAGGCAACTTACCAAATCTAGCTTAACATAATTTCCCAGATCTCTAAATATGAGCCATGAGACTTAACTAGCACAGCTGATGTGAGTAAAGAAATGATATCTATGACACAACTGGTACAAGTTAGTACTAAATAAATAGTTGGTGGCATCATCACTATCACCAGTTGGGATACAAGTAGGATTAGGATTCTAGAAAGACATCAAAGTCTTCCAGGAAAACTCTAGAAAACAGAACTAGACAATCCCTGTGAGCAGAGTGGCCGGTGTGCCACAGCAGAGATCTCAGTTAACAGGACCCTGTGCCAACATGTGAGAGTGGTCTCCCCCATGCAGAACCCACCAGTATCCTAGGGTCTCATCTACACAGTTACAGATGGAGCTAAGTCTCAACTTCCTAGGGTGCCGTATGCACCTCAAGATGACGACCAAGTCATCCTTAATACTGTTAAGTAATTTCATGAAACCAATCATTTTGAAAGTTTACTAATATTTTAGGCATTTAGAAGTGTCTACTCCTTAATTTGATATGCCTTTCCCCAAAACTAAATTTATCTTTGACCTCCCATTACATATCAAAGCGTTTAGTAGAAAATAAAGGCTCTGAAAGTGCTTGGGAGCAGAGCAAAAGGAAGAGAGATATAAGGGAGAAAAGAAAGAAGTAAAACAGAAAGGGCTGGGAAGAAGTTAGGAAGTGTGTGATAATTTGATTACTTAAGAAATACTTACTGGGTACCTAATATATGCTAAGCTCTCAGTCAGGTAGAAGTTCATTGAGAGCTGAAATTAGATTCTTAATCTAAATAAACATGCAGTTCAGTGATATTCCTTCTTTTTATTTAATTGCCCCTTTGCTAGGAATTAAGAAATGAGGAAAGATTAGAAGTAACCAACATATGTAAACCCAAAGCAATAAGAGAGAAAGGATTCGAACCCCCAAAAATTGTTTTCAAGCCAACCCCATAACCACTATGTCTTTCTCTATGAGTTGTATACTTTATAAAAGAGGTATTAGTAAAATAATCACATAACTTTATAATTATGCTTAGAGATCTCTTGTAATGAGTTGTGGCAGAAACACTCACTGTCCACCAAATATTTGGACTGCCCTCCATTGGGCTGAGTTGTTCAACTAAGCAATGTCAGCAAGAGACTGCATGTCTCAGCTCCCTTTGCAACTAGGTGGGACCTTGTGATTAATGTTCATTTATTAATGGTCAATAAAATGTGGTCATAAATGATGTTTTCTACTTCCAGTTATGTCTTTCAGCTGAATTTTGACACTGAGAACCACCTTGAAATCCTATGTTGAAGATGGCAGAGACTTGGTTCGTGGGAGAGAGCTTGGTTCGTGTGTGACTGTGTGGAGGAGAATCTCACTTTACTTCCTCTGCTCTGAACTGCTAGGACTCCAAGTGAGTAAGCAAAACTAATATTAAAACAAAACTCTTCTGTAGGGTTAATCTGTCGAGATTTAGAGATTTGCTTGCATAGTTAATATTTAATCAGTAGACGTTAGAAATCTAAATTCAATTTTCAAATAGTTGAGATACATCTTATGTGCATTAATAATAAGAACAAACTAAATTGTCAAGATTCTTGGCTTTTGAGTTAGAATTATACCATGTCAGAATTGTAATGTTCATGAACATATGCTGATTTGATGCTCTATTAAATTGCCAATAAAATCATAGAAATTTGGAGGTACACAGTGGACTGTAAACCACATGTAGAGGGCCTCCCTGGTGGCGCAGTGAGTTAAGCAATGCACTATGAAGCAAACCTCAGCCACTGCAGCACGAGTTCGATCCCTGCTGCCGGCCAGGGAGGGGGACCCACATGGCGCGGCAGACCTCTCCTGCTGTGCCCGCTGCTCCCCTCAGCAGTGTACTTCTGTTGATCTGCCTGTTCTGCTCCCCGCTCTCTGTAGTGAATCCTCTCATCTCCCCACACCTCTGGCCTGTACCCCAGTACTTGTATGCATAAATAAATAAATCTTTAAAAAAAAACACATGTAGAAAACTCAAAGTAAGAGCCATTGATTTAATAAAAATTAGTCTAATGGGAGAGTAAGGCAATTGTTATGCATTACATGCAGATTGCTTAGTAGATAAAGGATTTCAAAACACCTTGAATTTAGCCTTATTTGTAGGCTTTAAGAGTTTATCATCTTAAATCGCAGAATATGACACTCTCCTTTATCTTTTTTGTTTTTTTCTTATTATGGATAATTTATTCTAGAAATAATAGCCATATTGACTGAAAGCTTTCTAGGAGTCAAAACCTGGCTATCAACTTCTCATGTGTTATTTTTCATTCATATAATTTACAGATGGCCAACTTCATATTATGGCACATTAACCTATTAAGATATATACATAAAACCATCCCTACTTTACAAATAATGAACACTGATGTTCAGAAAGTTAACTAGCCTAACCAAATTCACATACTTAGTGAGTGGGGAAGCTGGAATTTGAACTAAGTCTAGCTGAGAACAAAGTCTAAGGAAGTCTCACTGTGTCAGGTAAACTGAGGGATCCCCAAATTAAATTTGACCTGGAAATAATATTAAGCTCCCATCACGTTAGGTTAGGGGTAAATAATAATAGTCAACACCAAGTGAATATTTGCTCTGTGTCTGGCACTTTCCTAAAATTTTATTTGTTTATTAATTTATATTCCTTGTAACTACATTAATAAATTGTCTCTCTTATACAGAGGAGAATGCTGAGGTCCAGGGTTTCCGTGACTTGTTCAAGATCATGCAACTAGTTAGTGCTTTTGCTAGGACTCAGAAAAAGTCTGTTGGGCTTTACATTTGCCCTCTCATTCTTAATCACATCACTAACTGCAAAAGGCGTGCGAATGTATCTTTGACTAAAGAGAATACAGAATGGTAAATCAACAACATTTGAATAAAAAAGAGAATAAATAACTTATTTTTGTTTTAGAATGATGTAGGATGGCAGCAGTTATTTCCAGAATCTAGAATGAATAGGAGAATACAGTGCCAGATCCCCGTGAACAGTAGATTGATTGTCTTAATGAGAAATCTAAACAGAAGAGTTAGCGATCGCTCAGAACCAAGGAGAGCACCTGTGGAAATGTCTGTGAGCTCGGCTTCAGCAAAATGTTTCAAAGGTTAATAGGAGCTGAGGAGACGAGGGTGAGAATAAAAGGTCATAGCTCATATATCCACACAATATCCTGCTGTAGGTGGTTCTTAGCTATACCAATACCTACATTGATATTTTCTTTCTTCTTTTTTAAAAAAAGATTTATATTTATTTGTCAATATAAGAACTGGGATGTAGACCAGAGATACAGGGGGTGAAAGGAGTCATCAGAGACAGAGAAGGGAGCAGAAGAGGAGGAGCTACTGAAATACACAGTTGAGGGGAGCAGTGGGTGAGACAGGAGAGGTCTGCTGTGCCATGTGGGTCAGCTCTCTGGCCAGGGATCGAACTCTTGCTATAGTGGCTGGTGATAACTTGATAGCGCTGACTTTAACCTCTGTACCACCAGGGAGACCTTATACTGATATTTTCTTTATGCTGTTTTCCATATTCCAGGAGCAGAACTCAACTTGATTATTATTTAATATACAAAACACCTGATTAATAAATGCTTTCTGATTATGAAAGGCAGTAAAAAGCAGGAGAGGGTCACAGATGACACGTAACACAAAGATTTGTATTAGGATGCAAAGAGGGCTTTATGAGCAGTTAAAATAACATTCTTAAACTCATAGTATCATGAGTAAATGGACTGAAGAAAAAAATAAGTCCAGTTCTTATTTTAAAGGATGCATTGACATTACACAAAAAAGTAAATAAAGCAAGCAAAATTTTAATCATGGGGCTATTCATCTGACTAACTCAGTGACACTTCACCATTACTAATCGAGCTTCTTTTTTTTTACACAAGGACTATAAAGGACTAATCTACCTTACGAATAGGGGGTGGACTATATACTTTCCACATATTAAAAAAAAATACTTCCCCCAGAAAATCATATCACTCAACAAATTCAGCAAAGGTAACTTCAACCTGAGCTGTATTGAGACTAATGGATCTGGAATCAACAAACTTGGTTTGAAGTAATGACTCTGCACTTTCTGAGTGTGTGATGTCAGGCAAGATACTTAACCTCTTTAACTCCAAGTTTAAATAAATGTGAAATGAGTGTAAAACCCTGAGAAATGCAGAAACCACATTGTTCAATCTCAATCAAAAGAGCTCCACTAACTAACAGAAACGTTAGAAGTGGTTTTGCTGTTCGCTCTTGTTTCTCAAAGGATACTAAAGATAATCCAGTGCACAATCTAGATGAACACTCTGCCTCATCTCTCCATCTCTCCCTATTTCCCTCATACTAGTAACCTGCTATGACGCCTTCATGAACCCTTTGAGAAACCCCCATTCCATCTCCAGTCAGTGTGCTTTTTGCTCTTTTCCACTTCACTCATTCACTCTCACACTCATTTATTCATTACCTAGATTAACTCAGTCTCTCTTTCAGCAAGAAAGGATCTCCTCCTCAGAAAAAAAAAAAAAGATAAGGGTGTTGGTAGGTGAGCTGGCGGAAGCCATCTGTGAAAATACCTACAGTGATGTCTCTCTGTTGCAATGCATGAGAATCATGAGGTTCACCTTGCAAGGGTTTTCTGAATATTAAATGCACAATATCTGTAAATATTCTTGCTCGTGAGAAGCACATACACATAAGTTCAATTATTTATATATTTATTATTTATTTCATATAGTGAAATATGAAATATTTTCTTTATACTATTTGCCATATTCCAGGAGCAGAGCTCAACTTGATTATTATCTAATATACAAAATACCCGATTAATAAATGTATATATACATATAATATATACATATACATATAATACATATACATATAATATATATACATTTATTAATGTATATATCCCTTACTATATGAAAGCTATAACTGATACTGTTCATGCATTTGGATTCACTCTCTATCCTAATTTGATTTCTGGAAGTTCATCTTTCTGTGCTGCTTAAACCAGAGGCATTAGCAGGAATCCAGGGAAAGCGGTTCCTCAGCCCTCAGGTTGGTGGCAAGAGAATTTCCCTGCTGAAGTCTGCGGATCCTGCTGGGGAGCCGTCCCTACGCACAGCCACGACTCTCGGTTCTACTCACTCATTTCCTCCCCTTCTCCCTTCAGGTCTATCAGCGCTAACAGCTGAAAGGTGCTTTGTTACTGCATTATACGCTCTCTAGGCTTCCGTGACCACAGACTCATCCAGGCCACCCCACTGTAAATGGCCAACTCTCATCATATTGTCCTAGTTGAGATATGATCCCAGTTTTTTTCACCAGGATCCTGACACGCCAGGGGGAAATGAGTTTACTTTGGGTGTCCTCCAGCCATTCATTTCTTGACCTAATGTGGAAACAAACATGGCAGTAGTCATTCTAAGCCTCATTTGCCACCTTTTTAAAAATAAATGTGTACTGAGGTAAAATTATTTAGCATTATCTGAGTTCCCAGTGCACAACTTTTATACACTACACCACGATCAGCACCCATGGTCTAATTTACACCATCACTACTCCACTGACCCCTTTGCACCTCCCACCAACTCTTCCAAGCCTCATTTGCTTGGATCATCATCTGCATCATCTGCAGCCCTGGAAAAGCAGTGGCAGAGGGGAGGTAAGGGTAGAATGGCTGCATGGGGGTCGAAAGGAGAGGAGGAATCATGGAAAATCAAGCTACCTTCACAGGAATAATTTTTGATCTTTAAAATGTGACATTCCAGGGTATCCCTGGGGGTGTAAGGGGTTAAGCACTGCACTATGAAGCATCTGCAGCACAAGTTCGATCACTGGCCAGGGAGGTGACCCACATGGCACAGCAGACCGCCGCTCCACTCAGCAGTGTATTTCAGTCGATCTTCCTGTTCTGCTCCCCCCTCTGTCTCCGGTGACTCCTCTCAACCCCCACACTGCTGACCTGTACCCCAGTTCTTGTATACATAAATAAATCTTTTTAAAAAAGTGTCATTCCAGTGGCTACTCCTGCTTTACAGGTAACAATAATAAATAAGCTAGTCTTACTTTACAATTGAAGAAAGTCTTTCCTTCACTCAAAATCACCTACCAGACAATATAATAGCTGACAAAATAATTTTGTATCATATTGCTTAGGTTCCATGTCAGCATAGAATTGCTAATGATTTTTCAATTAAAATATATGTCCAGGAATTTCATTAAAGAAGAGTCTTGTTATGTAGAAAGGTTCTCTGAAGGTTACTTGTGCCCTCTGGACTTTTTAAAAAGTGAAAAAAAGTTTAAGTAACATAGCTATGGTCTTCAAAACTCATTATCAAGGAAAGTAGATCAATGTACTTTTGTATATTTATTTTTAACTGACTAGGACATGCCCAATTACTTGTGATTATGAAAAATAATTCAAAGCAATTTTCACTCAGCAGCTATAAGAACTTTTTTTTAGCCAGGAAAATGATTTGCCTGGCCTACTCTCAATAGCCAAATTTAATCTTACTAATGAACAGTGACCGAATTATTGGAATTAATAATAAATAGCAAAAGCAGTTAGGAATTCTTTATTGACCTTTTTTACAAAGAAAGGTCTAAATGTTTAGTCTACCAAAGCAAGTTTTGTAGTTATTTCCTTGCTATTTCTTATTATTTATAAGTTGTAGGCTCTGTGGGGGTGAACCATTTTTTTTAAAGATTTGTATTTACTTACGCACAGAAGAACTAGAGTGTAGGCCAGAGGTGTGAGGGTTGAGAAGATTCACCAGAGACAGAGTGGGGACCAGAACAGGTAGACTGACTGAAATACACTGCTGAGGGGAGCAGTGGGTGAGACAGGAGAGGTCTGCTGTGCCATGTGGGTCCCTCCCTGACTGGGGATCGAACTCTTACTGCAGTGGCTGGTGATAGCTTGATAGTGCTGAGAGATTAACTCCAGAGAGACTCTGAACTATTTTATTTTTCTCCAACTGAATTCCAAGAGTTCACCACAGCCCCTGGCATGTGCGATATCCTTAGCATATATTTATTTGTTGAGTAATAGAATGGATGAATAAAGAATGAAATAACTTATAATTAATTTCAAATTCTAGAGAATTTGTTTATTCTGTTGAAACAATAAACTTATAATTAAGTCTTTATTTGCTCTTACTATTTCTACACAACTCATGGAACTTAGTACTGTATATGTATTCATAAAAGTTTGTTTATTCGTTTAACGTCATTAAAATGGCCATCCTACCAAAAGCAATCTACAGATTCAACGCTATTCCAATAAAAATTGCAATGTCATTCTTCAAAGAAATAGAAAAAA
>JAGFMF010011747.1:3922794-3937729 GCA_019455555.1 Galemys pyrenaicus | reverse complement strand
GTGAGATGGTGATGGGGAATACATGGGGATTACAATTAATGGCAAGTATATGTAAATTTTAAAATATTTTAATAAAAGAAAAAAAATTAAAAAAAATAATAAAATTAAAAAAAAGTTTGTTTATTCGTTAATCAAATATTTGTTGAGCACATACTATAAGCAAGATACTGCATATATGGGGGACAATTTAGATAAGTATATTTTCCTCTGAAGTTATGTGGCAGGAATGAAATAATAAAAATTATTGCTCTAGAAGGCAGGATGTTTTTTGAATATCAGCTGAAAAGGAATTGGGAGTTCAGAGGAAGAAGAACAGACATTTGGCTTGAGGTTCGAAAACATAAAAAAGACTTCAGAAGAGACATGGTTTTTACACTGGACCTTGAGGGAGCAATTGATTATGTACCTTCAGAGAATGTCAATAAATAATATGAATTTAGCACCACCAAGTTTGCAAATGAGCACTCCCTTTGTACATACATGCCCTCACCTGATCTGATTAGTATCCCAGTGGAATGGATGTCATTACCTCCATTTTAGAGACCATTATTTATTATTTGACTTAAAACTCTTTAAGAGATGTAAGATTACTTAGCTAGAAAGAAAGCAAATAAATAAATCGCACCTTCCAGGGAGTTCTAAAATAGATAGCACAAATTGTACTTGTAAACTTCGGATTTGAACCAAATGTTCAGAATTTCAAGCAAAGAGAGATCTTTCAATTACATTGCATTGCCCTCTTGGGGAGGATCTTGATGTAGAAATATTCACAAATTGTATACTGGACCAGTGAGAAAACAGTGATATACTGAGGTTTCATTGCAGCAGCAAAAAGTATGGATTCTTACCACATAGCTCCCCTGCAGTGGCCGACAACAATAACTCTAACATTTATTGAGTGCCTTTTATATGGAATGTACTCTGCAAAGTCTTACATGCATGCTTTAGTTAACTCTCACAATCAGCTCATGTGGTAGATGTCTTAAACCTATCTGTATAGATAAGAAAGGCTAGGTTCAAAATAATCAATAACTCAGGTTGAGTCCCATGGCTGGTAACAGACTACACCATAATTATTAACATCTCTTTGGTAGTGCAACCAAACCTTTAATTAAGAAGATACACAGTTCACAGACATTTCTTAATAAATTCTACTAGTTAAAATATGTTGTTACCTGGTATCTGGGGGCTGAATAGTATTGCTGGGTCTAAATATTCATCTTCCTATTTCCATCTTCATCAAATTTGTTCTGCCATATGTAATTACTATCCAAAATTTAAGCTGTCAATCTAATTAGGAGATGTCAGTTACCAATGCAAGAGATAAATAAATCTGCAGATACCTGAACTTCTACTGATTCACTGGAAAAAGAAATCTGCTTTTCCCTTGTATGCAATTAACGTAAATGCAGTTATACTTCCTCAGGGCTGACTTACCGTCTTTATATTGAGTCTGACATTCACAATTTCAAATTAAGTCCATGGCACGGAGCTTCCAATTTTTCCCCTTTGCCTTTGAAAACTTCAAAACCAAATACGCCAATTTAATAACACCAAATATGCCAATTACTTTGGTTTTGTTTTGTTTTAAAAGATACTTTACTTCTGGCATTTGGCATTTGAGCCTTTCAGAAAGCTAGTCTTGGCTGATTTAACATGAACTGGGTCAGTATCAGTCCTGTAGAAATAACTGATTCTTGTGTGCAGTAGGATGGAAATTAGTTTCGAATGAAGAGTACTGAACTGACTGATTTCAGATTTGAATCAATCGCCAGCTGTAAAAGCAGCATCTAGTTGACCTCTCTACCTCAGTTTCCAAGTTTGTAAAATAAGATCTGACAGACTCATGATTCTTTATTGTTCATGTATGATGCGTTACCCGAACTATGAGATCTACACCTGAGGGGTGTAGCCAATTACTGTATAAATATGACCAATGATGTAAGAAAATTAAAATAAAATTTGAAAGGAAAAATAATTACAATGCAAAATTCTATCATTCCAATGCACCAAAACCTCATGTATCTGTTCTTTTGTTCATTCTTTCTATCTGTAAATACTTGTTGAATGCCTGCAAAATTGAAAAAATAGAGGTAAATTCTTCAAAGAAAAATATAACTGGAGCATTTCTAGGAAAAATCTCACAGCATTTAAAATGAAGCACATTTAAAAATTATTTATTTAGCTCTTATATTGGGGAATGTTTAAAAATATGCTGAGAAATGGCATTCGAGTAGAGAATTGGTATCTTTAAAATGGAATCCTTAACACAAAATGCCCAAGCTAGAGTGTCAAATATGTGATAATTTTTCATCTTGAAGTCTAAGGAGAAGAATGAATAATTGACTTCTAAAATATATCTTTATTAATAGCAATGTATGTTTTAAGTTTAAGAACTAGGACATTTTTTAAGTTGACAGAGTCTATAACACAAAGGCCACTTTATACTTTATTCAAGAAACTATCATGCTGTTATTTTTGTCTTCAGAGCAAGCTGCTACTTTAGCAATTAGCAGTCCATAAAAATGTAGGCAATTGGCTTCCTCCAGACTAATTAGCAAGTTTGCTGTGTTCCTGTCCCAGCTGGTCATGTTACATCTTTTAACTTAGCTCAGGCCTAGATGGTTTGCCAGTTCTAGAACCTTTTAAAGTTTTTCAGCAAAAATATTTTCAATTGGTTTCTCTGGAGTCAGTTTCCCCAAAAGGATCAGGTAGGCTTTTCTCAATATACCCACAGTAGGCCTCCTCCTCCTAATAAATGGCATCTTGGTGTGGGAACCAAAGGCCAACCCCAGGTCCTATGAACCTGGACAAGTCTATGATCATTACTAAAGATTGCAGATTAACCGAGTTTGATGGAGAGAGATGGCAAAATGTTGAAAGCTAAGTGGCTGTTAAGTACTTCGGGAGGTAAGCAGGTTATTTTTGCTATAGAACCCTAGAAAATAGGCGAATTGCAGGCATCACCTATCTCTGGCAGCAGGAATTTGAATGTCTAGAAGATGTAACAGATCCATTGATGTCCTATTTATTGTGGTAAGACTCTGGATATATAGGCACTCAGAGAATCTAACTGAAGAGAGTTTGGATTTAAGGACCCAGGCTCACATGGTGCCAGGGATGAGAAATCAAAATGCAACAGGATTACATAATAATTTATTAACTAATTGCTGAGACTGATCTGCCTACCCTTTCTTCTTTATTTCTCATGGGACTACCTACCCACTTATCCACACAAATATACACGTGAGTGACTTAAACATGAGAAGCGGAATTATTGGGAAGACAAAATACTTAAAGAACTACAGATAATGATGACGATAAAGTAGCTTGGCCCGCACCTACTAGTGCCCTAGTGAACTCACCAACTGATTTAAAAAATGCTGCCCAAATTATACAGCTTTTAGTTGACTTGTTAGTGTTACTATTATATGAGTGAGAACAAACATCCAAAATTTACCAGACACTGTAGGACAGCCTCTAATAGAAATATCAAAGACAAAGACTAAAATAAATGGTGGGGGGTAGGGGGAGTACAATAAAGAGACACAAAAACAAGTTTAAAAGACTCGTGCTTAATCTGTTAACAGAGATAAAATGTAAAAATGCGTACCTATGAAAAATACAACTGAATACTATTAAAAGGAAAAAGAGTGAAACACTAAATCCTTAAAAAATAAAATCTACATATATTTATGAATACTTGTTAGCAGAGATTTATTCAACAGAAGAACTGGAAGATAAAACTGAGTATATTTAGAAAACTTTAAAAATGTCTAGAATAAACATTCATGTATAAAATGTAAACAAGACCAAAAAAAAGAACCTCTGTAACCACATTATTTAGAAACATGAAAGCAAAATCAGAAAAAAACAACAAAATGAATTGAAAATGATAGATCTGATAGGGTTAATATTTTCTGTTTTATTATTTTCATAATATGCTTTGCAAGAACACTTTTATATATTTCTATATGGCAATTTTATTAAAATAAACACAAAAATTTAACTTAACTCAAAAATGACAGTAAAGATTTAGTGGAACCCAGTAATATGTAACCTCAGCAGACAGTGAACAGATGATGAGCAAATGGAAGCAGTTTTGTAGAGGCAAATTTCAGCTCCACATGGAGAACAGACCAGTGGAATTGTGATATATTAAGAAATATATAATTGGTCTTTGCGCCAGATTCCTGGCAAGGAACATCTAAAGCTCAGAGTTTTCTGAGTGAGAGGGCTGAGAGGAGCATCTTTTGTTTTTCATGATGTGTTATTTATAATAATCCCCTGAGTTATGCTAAGGAGGTAACTCCAAGCTGATAGTGGCTGGTTGCTAAGACCCTGCCTTGTGAATGGAGAGGTGCACCTTTCAGCTTCATCCACTAACCCCTGGCAGAGGAAGGGGAGGCTGGGCATTGAATTAATGACCAAGTGTCAAAGATTCGGTTAATCATGCCTAAGTAACAGGACCCCCATAAAGACGCTAAACAATGGGGTTCTGAGAAGTAAGGGAGCAAAAATCTGCCACCCTGTCATATATCTTTTTGACAAAAGGTTGATTTCATGGGAGGAATTCTGAAGGCTCAGTGGAGGCTGCTTTTGAAAAACATAATTTTACATGTAAACTCCTGCAAGGGCTTTAATGGGAAGACCTGGTCTCCTTATCCCTTTTCAACTGAGAAGACAGAACTTAAATCTGCATACATTTGCTTACAGTGTCTCCCTTTCTCTCTGCAAAGTCCTTCTGTCTTAGCTAAGCTATTTAAGATGGTGTCTGAAGCCAGGTGGGTGAGCAACTCAGTTGTGGAGCGTCTTTCCCAGGGAGGCATACATGTTATTATACTTAACAAAAAATTATCTTATCAATCTATGTAAAATTTGCTTATTTGCCCACCTAGAGGGAAACCAGAGGGGTACAGAATGATTTCTTTGCACCTGACAGAGAACTTCCAGGTTGGTGAGCATATCAGGTACGGGGAGGGTGGTACGCCTGGGGAGAATGTGGAATTTCTGTATCCCTTCCACATACCATGCTCTAAGTGACTAAATTTGTATCCTTTATTCGATCCTATATAATAAATCAGTAAATGTACAAGTTTCCCTGAGTTTATGAGCCATTATAGAAAATTATTGACCCTAAAGATGAGGTGTAATCAGGCATTTCTACTAATAATTAGTTAGCAGAAGTGCAGTATAACCTCAGAAGTGAAGGTAACAAGTTGGGGCTTGCAAGCAGCATCTGAAGTGGGGGCAGTGGACAATCTTGTGAGACAGCCCTTAAGCTGTGAGTTCTATAATAACTCTGAGCATTGGTGTTAGAGAATTGAGTTAAAATGTAGGACACCCAGTTGGGGTCCAACAAGAATTGCAGAACTGATTAATGTGGAAAAACCCACACATCAGGTGTCAAAGAGTAAAACACAGTTTATTTTTTAAGACCTAACAATTAAAAGGCTAATACATTAAGTAGGGGGCATATCATTAGATTAAATATAGAGTATATGTCCATTAATCCAAACTGATTATTTCTAATGGAGAGAAAGATGGGACTTCCATTTCTCAAAATTCCTCAATTCCTGTTGAGTGCATCTTACAGATTGAGATGCTTCTCTAATACTAAGTAATCAAGGGTAAAAATCAATGCACACACATTTTACTGAGTTAAATGATAGAACAGATTTTGAAACTAACAATGAGCAACTCAGGCAAAAATTCAAATGTGTAAATGAAAGATTTATATTACCCAAGGAGATTCTCTATGGCCATAAGCAAAACAAGTATTTTGGAGGCATGAATAGGAAGACTTTGAATTTCACATTATATCATTATTTAAGGAAAGGTGATCATCTGGTCTGATGGATTAATTTTTCCCATCTAAGGGTAGAGACATGATAAGATAAAAGAAGTATTTCCAAAATACTTAACTTACAAAGGATGTCCAGAGTTTGGTTAAAGGATGTGAAGGGAAAAAAAATAAACTTTGCCCTGCCTAGATTCCAAAATTATGTATTCGTTTCCTTATTCAATTGTGCTATAAACACAAATAACCTAGATTCAAAACTGAGTCTGAGTTGTCAGAAAATGTACCTAAATCCGATTTAAGAAATGTAAGTTAGGTCATTATACTTTTTAAATCGCTTCTACCCTCATGGATTCAGATAATTTTAGAAAACATAATTCTGTGTACTTCACCAGCCATTTAAAGATAAAACATTTTTCCCAAAAGACATTATGCCGAATAATTTGCAAACTGGTACACATGTAGCAGAGTCCTACCACTAATCATTCTCATCTTCTCTGGAACAGGGCGAGGCAAGTGAGAGAGAAGACAAGAGGACAAACAAAAGCAAGAGATTTGAGAGTCACTGTCCACAACAAAATGTCATCCCTCTGACCGCCAAGGATACCCACGCCAACACCAAGTTTGGACCCACTGTGGTCCCAGTTAGAGACTGAGACTCCAGACTCCATCACCCTCTGTTGGATCAATGAGCAATGACGTTCTTAATCCTGCCCCATTTTTGCTGTACCACCTCAATATGTCCTACTTATTTGCCATGATTATAGTTTCCTCTTCTTCCAACTATCCTAGTCTTTCCAGTACTAAGAATTATGCTTTCTTACGCTCTCTGATTCCCTACTTGACAATGTATACATTTCTTAGGCCACATAAATTGTTCTGTATATGCCCTTGACCTTTCCTTCTAGCCTTTCATTCTTCTATTTAACCATAAAAATCAATTTTCCAAGGCACTCTAAACTACTTGTATGATGCACAGACTTCAAAGATCTTGTCCCCTGGTATATTTCTCCTTGAGTAATCAATTCCTTCCACTTAAGTGCAGATTGAGCCTGGACTTGCTTCTAGACAATAGAATATGGTAAATATCTCTCCCAAGATACTATTACATATTATGGCAAAGGTGAAAGGATTCTGCAGATGTAATTAAAGTTCCTACATAAAGACTTTAGGTTGATCAAAAGAAAACATATTCTGAGTGGGCCTCACTTGATCCAGTTATCCCTTTAAAGAGGTCCTAAGGTTTCTAGAAGGCAGAGGCTTGATGTAGTAGAGATACTCTCTCTCCACTGTTGTCTTTGAAAGAGCAAATTGCTGTGAATTTTAAAGCCACAGGGAATAAATTCTGCCAATAACCTGAGGAAGCTTGGAAGCAGACATCCTCATCAACCTTCAAAGGACAATTCATTTTAATCAGCAATTATTTTAATCTTAAAATCAATGAGATAGGAGTAGAAAACCCAGAAAAGTTCACCCAACTGAGGACCTATATAAAAGTGTGAAATAATGGATGTTTTGAGTCACTAAATTGGTGGTAACTTGTTGTTCAGCCATTTGACGTTATACCTCCTCTGTCACTCTGCACTTGTCCTAGAAACTACATTTTACTTATCCTCAGACCAACCAACATCTGTTACACAACTAGTATGTACCAAGCATTGTGCTTAATGGAAAATGCCAGGCTGAATTATATTGGAAGTGGCAATTACTTACACAGCATAAACCCCATTATGAAAGGAGGCCACAGAGAAACATAGACATTATTCTGTTAGGTATCAAGAAGCCCTTGAAGGGCTTCAAGGAAGGGAGTGAAGGTGCTCAGAGTAAGCGTCCTCAAGTTTCTCAGAACTCCTCTACTCAGGCATGTAGGTTAACTTAAGCTGAAGTCAATTGAGACCCTTGAGATAAGGAGAAGCTCCTGTCCCTGCCCTATCCAAGAAGAAACTGCCATTTCCTTAATTACCTAAGAGAATGAATAGGGAGGTATTACACAGATACAGCATCAGCTCTAGGAATCCCTATCTCTATATTTGCATATCAAACCTATATTTGCATAGCAAACATGGACACTCTCTTCCCTCTTGAGAAGCCCTCCTCTCTCTGTGATGCCTCAAGACCCCTAGACCATCCATTAGTTCAAGAATAAAAACTCTCAGTATTCCCATTTACTCTAGAATTTACAGTTATATAAATTTTCCAGATGCATTGCTGGGACACAAAGGAAATCATCTCATTGTCAACTTCTAGGTTGGAAGAGAATCAAACAAGCATCAAGCGATTAATAAGAGCAAAAGCCAAAAAGAAGTCCTATAATAAATGCATTCCTCTTGTATACATGGGAAAGACCCAGCATGACTAAGTTTCTCAACGGACTCCAGGCACCATCTTACTTACTTAACTTAGCTAAGTCAGAAGGACTTTGGGGATATGGGAAAGAAATGAAAAGTCAGTTAGAGAAGTTACCAGGAAAGGCACAGTCGACAAAACTATGCAGACTTAAGTTCTGGCCTCTCCAGTAAAAAAAAAAAAGCTGAAGAGATTAGGTCTCCTCTATACTGCACCCTCACACAATATCTCCACCAGCCTTCAGAGGCCCTCCCATGAAATCAGCCTTTGCCAAAAAGTCATATTTTGGGGTGACAGAGTTTTGCTCTTCTATACTATGTGATTAAATTTGTTCTTTTCCTCCTTCTAATATGTTTGCTGTTTTTTTTGCTTGGTCAGAAGAAACTCAGAGAGGCAGGGGGAATTCTTCCCTGTGTTCCTACATGGGAGATATAAGAAGACTTAAGGTTTTGAATAGTCTAGTAATGATGTATGAGGATGGCATGCTTACAAACAGGAATACTGAGTAAACCAGCATAATCAAAAAAAGAGACTGAGGGCCTCCCTGGTGGCGCAGTGGGTTAAGCAACGCACTATGAAGCAAATCGCAGCCACTGCAACACGAGTTTGATCCCTGCTGCCAGCCAGGGAGGGGACCCACATGGCGCAGCAGACCTCTCCTGCTGTGCCCGCTGCTCCCCTCAGCAGTGTGTTTCTGTCAATCTGCCTGTTCTGCTCTCCACTCTGTCTGGTGAATCCTCTCACCACCCCCCACACACCTCTGGCCTATACCCCAGTGCTTGTATGCATAAATAAATAAATCTTTTAAAAAAAAAAGAGAGAGAATGAGAACTCCACTCCAGGTCAGTAACGGGCAAAAAGGAGAAAAAGGAACACAGACATGATGAGAAGTAAAGGTGACAGTTAAAAGGTTTGATTGGAGTTTACAGGAGGGAGAATTGCGAAGGGTAATTCTGAGGTTGCTGGCTCTGGTTTGGTGTTCAAATGTCCTTTGCACAAAGTTTTCCCTGCCTGTCACCCACTCCCAGTTCTGCTTATCCATATTCCTTTTGCCATGTATTTCACTCGTTAGAATGATTCACTCCCCCATTTATTTTCTTCCTTAAAACCTGACTTGTTACAAGTCAAGCAGGATCTGTAGGACTCCTATAACTAAATTGTTAGCTCTGATTACCCTAAATGCAAGCTAGTCAACAGAATTCCATTATGATGCCAGTGTTTGAATGTGGATACCATCCATTTGCAGAGCTATGTCTCAAACAGAAGTACTGTAACTTTGACAGAAAGAAAATATTAATGCCTTCCAGAAATGCATTTTAAAACCTGGTTTAGCTGTACTTATCACTAATTTGTATAATTTGTTACTGAGAGTTATCCCCTAACAGAGTTTTATTGATAAGAGCATGTAAAGCCATCAATGTTATTTTTAGGTAATCCAAGAATTGGATAAGTTATTTCTTTAGAGGACAGTGAGTGACAGTAATGTGAGAGTATTAGAAAAATATTTACCAAGACAGTATCAGTTGGTTTGAAGGCATCAGAATTTGTCCTAATTGTTTTAGGATTTTTGATTCTGTCTATGAAGAACAGACACACCACCAAAGTGTCCAGATAGGCCTTCCCCGAGAAACCCAAAACAGGCTTCCCAAAACTTTAGTCAGGGGATTATTTTAAGCTAAGTTCAGTGAAAGTCTAGAGGCTTCAAGAGGAACTATTATTATTTCCTTACGTACCTAGAAGAATAAAGATTGGGGGCATCACACAGATTAAGGGTTATCTCCAGAAATAATTTACCTGTGGGAGAAACCTATTTTTATGGCAGGGAAAGTATCTAGATAATAGTTAGAGCACACGGTTTTTGTCATATAAGTCATCCTAACCCTTCCTTTGAGCCTCAGGCCTCATACTGTTCATGAATATAAATATACTCACATTTTCCTATTTATTCTAGAATGTTCTACCATGAAGATACCCTGTATAACTGTAATTACATGTGACCTTTTCCTCCTACTAATTTGCCTGATGTTAACTTGATTGCTTAACTAACTAACTTGGAAGAACCTAGAGAGATAGGGGGGAATTTTCACCCCTAGAGTCAGCTAAATAAAAACTAAATCAGGACTGTGACCTACTCGATTAGTAAGAATTTCTAACAGTGTTTATGAATATTAGATGGCTGTTCATTTTTAGAAAGGTAATTTAAGATAATGGTAAAAATAATGACGATTACATAAAATAATTTTCTGCGGAGGCAAACATTATATTGTTACCGAGACATCTCTTCTCAGTCACAAGTTAACAGTATTAAATTCAAGGTAGAGGAGTGAGAAGGGGGGCAGAAATGGCCACCCCAAAATAAGCTTCTTTGCCATGAAGATTATCTTCAGCTGATTATTTTTTAAGAAACAGCACTTTTCAGGGGAAGTGCTAACATCCAAGTAGAAGTTACCTTTATGTAAGGAAATTGCATTTATATCAGAGAAATTTCCATTGGTTTTTCTTTCTCTACCTGGAAGGGGTAAAAGACTAAATTTCTTGAAATTCTTATCATATGGCAACTGAAAAATCTGCATGACATCCATATCCTTTTTTTCTGTGCTTGGTCTGATACACTCCTAAAACCTTCCCTTCCAACATCTTTCTTTTGCCTTTGGCTGAAAAAGATATTTATAGAAGTAGCTTAGGCCCTTTCCAGGAGTTACTCAGTTTTCCTAAGTCTCCCATGGACATAGACTATATACAAGTTATTAAGCTACTGTTTTGTTTTGTTTTTTTCCTATTAATTTCTCTCTTTGTACAGGGTGTTGTCAATGAAGAACAAGGGAGATAGAAAACTAGCTTTACTTCCCCATGAATTCCAGGACTGGTTTTTACACAACCTGTGAGGCAAATACATACACTGTACTATACTGTAGTTTCCTTACTTATCAAATAAGTGGTAATAAATCTAATTCACTATAACAATTATGGTGATAAGAAAGCTGTAAAATATGCATGAGAACATTTGAAAGGATATAGCAATATATACATACAAAATGGTAGTATTTTTTTGTATGCCTGCATCTAGGAATTCGTGATTTCTAAAATGTTGCTTAATGATATCTGTGATCATATAAAGATAACCAGTCCTGTGGGTTTTAGAAGTTATGATAGGTTAATCAATCAGCAGGAACACTATTTCATTAAGTAGCATTCCTTATGAGCTTCTCTATACTACTTTGCAGTCTAATCAAGAAAATGAATGCAGACTTCTTATTTTCCCACCAAGTGCTAAAAATGCTAAACTGTGTTCATTCATCATAAAATTACAATATGGCTCTGTCATTAGTGGGTTAAAGATAGCTTGTATCACTGCCTCCAGATTTAATCAGACTTACCAATAATCATTCCTGAGCTCAAGAGTAATGATACATATTCCACACAGAATAATGCTGAATTTTCATTAATGCCTCGGGGATCAAATGATGATAGCTATCACTATTCTAATTTAGTATAATCAACACAAAATTATTTAGGGTTTGTTGGCACTTTTTCAGAGTGCTGATGAAAAAATGCTCTTTTTCCTTTTCTTTCCTTGGAATAATTTCCCCTCAGAGCTGTGCTAACCTGGACCACAAGAACACTTTGATCTGAACTCTAAAGGTAGTTAACCATAGACTTCTTAGGACATCTGCAATCTAAACATTGGTATAACCAAAGATGTTCAATGCATCATAACTTATTTTAAAAAACAGGCCTAACTAGTTCTAATTTTTGGCAAATTGATTATAAATCTGATGATAAATGATTTGGCTTCTTCTCACTCTTGATTCTGACATAGCCCATTCTATCTAAAGAGCAAGGGTGATTATGGGAGCTATAACTATTATAGATCGACTAACATAGTACTAATGTCCTAGTTTAGGGGGCTCTGTAATTATAACAGTGTAATATCAGGAAAAGGGGGAGGTTCCAGGTTCCCTGCTCCACTATAATGAAGAGTGAAATTATACAGGGAGGTGAAGCTAGAAAAGACTGGGAAAGAGAATAAGAAAAGAAATGGAGAAGACTAAAGGAGACATGTGGAGCAGAGAGACACATGAAGAAGCTGCTCTTGCTTCTAGGCTCTGGACTTGTACCAGAGACTTGGGGGATATGGAAGGAGGCACTTGAAAGAGATTTGAGTAAGAAACCCATGTGGAGGCCGATAATGGCAGCCTTTATCTTGACTTGACTAGAGTTTTGATTTGCGCTATTGCTTCTAGACTTGTCTGGCCTCTTCTGTCCCTTTACTATGGATTCCCACCAGAAGGTGGCAAGCTTTTGGGCCTCATCAGTCCTGCGTTGGGCCAGTCCTGTTTGGCTGGGCATTTATTCATGTGGGATGGATAACCCTGGGTGTTTAGTTTAGTTGGAACATATTTTAAATTATATTCATTTTCTTTTCTCTATTGCACACTTGTATTAAAGTTCCTTTCTATATCAAGTCTTTTACACTTCTTGTCTTCATGTAGTAGATGGCAGCATCTCCCCATTGCCTAAGTAACTAGTGTGGTTTTAACGTACTGACCTCATTCATGCTAATTCTGGCCATAAAATAAAAACTCTTTACATTGACTGTCTTATCTGCCTTATTATAAAGTGACATCTGCAGCAATCCTTGAAAAAACATAGTCCCTTTTGTTTAATTCTAAGTGAACCTAATTTCAGAAGTATCCAGTTTAATATATTTTAAACTAGAACTATTTTACTGGAGATGATGCTAGGAAAGAAAATGATTTTGAGCAAATCATAATGTATAAATCTAGTTTTCTTCTAATAGAAGCTTTGATAGATATTTAAATTAAGCAGGTACTTCTATTAACCATATTTACATTTCTATAGACTGCATTCTTTAGGACTGACTAGTTTAATCGCCTCCTTGGTTCATTTCTAGATGCAAAGCCAGTCACAAGTTGTCACATTTTATTCATCAGTATTCCTTATCTCTTGCAATTTTCAAAGTTATGTGACTTTCAAACACACTGAACCTTTTTACTTTTACAACTTCACTATCAATCATTATTTTACCCGTTATGTCAATATTACATTATTTTCCTACTGAATTTTAACCACCGTATTGAGGAATGGTAATATTATGTATCATGAATGTCATCATGATAGCATAGGCAACAAATCAATTGTAATCAACTGTCTCAATGGTGAGTTAAGGATGGTTGTTCATGAATAGGTAACCACCCCCTTTCCTGTCTTTTCTCATAGCTCATAACATTTCAAGTTGAGACATTAGATAGGTGCCATGTATGGAAATACTGCCAACTTACTCTCACCAAATGCCAAATACTCACAGGGAACAAAGTGCTTTAATATGCCCATATTGTTTAAGATCATAGAAAGGACAAAAGGGTAGATTAATGGATGATGACAATGATGTTAATTCACTTTTATTGAACACTTACTAGATATCAGTTTCTATACTAAACTTTGGGTATGCACTAAACTACCTCATATAATCCTGATAGCAACCTACAATGTAGTATGTTTTATCATGTCCAGTTTACAGGTAAAAACCCCACAAATTTATATGTTGAAAATTTGCCTATGTTTACATGACTAGAGATTACTAGATACAAAGTAATTATTTTATCTGAAAGCCAAGATTTTAATGTCTAACCATACAATTCTTTTTAAATCAGAATGGGTCAAATTTAGAATAATGTAGAGGATGTACTTAGTATGAAAGCCTCATCCTAATCTTTGGCAGACAACCTCAATCCTAACTCTTTAATTAAATGTATACTGAGTCTTCTAGCTATCAAAGAAGCAATACTTCCTCAGGGAGATAGTTAGTAAAAACTGGGTGTCACTTTATATTTTAACAATAATTGAACTATTGCTTATATATTTTTTCTATTTTTCAATTACTAAGCCCAATGCATTGTAAAAAAATAAGCTTACATTTTACCAAGATCTTACTTTTCATTTATATATTTCACCAGCTAAAATATCTTTAATTGTTGCATTTATATTTATGATGATGAAAAGGAGGAGTAGGAGGAAGAGAAGATGGGAAAATAGATGAAGAAGAGTAGGAGAAGTAGGGAGAAGAGGAAGACAAAGAAAGAGATAGAATGGCAAGGGAAAAGGAGCAAGAATAAAAGGGGAAGAAGGAAGGGCAAGAGAAATAGAAGAAAGAAGAGATGAGGAAGAAAATCATGCTCATTTTTAGTTCATTTTAATGGATCAGTGACTAAAAGACCATTTTTAGACCTATATATTTATGGGACAAATTACTTTGTAATTACTTTATAATTGAAGGCTAAGTCTATGACTTCATTGTTTTAGCAAATGGAATTGTTAGCCAAAGTGTTTGTATGGGAAGCACTAAGTATAAAATTTAATTCATATCCGCTTAGACATGAGCTAAAGACTATATTAGGTCTGAAGGTAGGACAATCAGGAGTCAGGACGATAATCTTCCAAATATGTTTGCTGAGATCATACAAAAAGCAATTAGTATGATTAAGCAAAGACAGAAGACTGAGAACACTGTGCCACTAGATGTTCAGAACCTTGGATAGCTCTTCGTGGGCTGATCAGATAATTTGCCTTCCTTTAAACTTACTGCAAATCAAAACCAGTATGAGATACCACCTCACCCCAGTGAGAATGGCACATATCAAAAAAAGTAGCAACAACAAATGTTGGCAGGGATGTGGAGAAAAAGGAACTCTCTCACACTGCTGGTGGGAATGCAAGATGGTCCAACCATTATGGAAAGCAGTATGGCGGTTCCTCAATCTACTAAGA
>JAGFMF010011747.1:3898026-3920167 GCA_019455555.1 Galemys pyrenaicus | reverse complement strand
GAGAGCGGGAGCAGAACAGGCAGATCAACGGAAGTACACTGCTGAGGGGAGCAGCGGGCACAGCAGGAGAGGTCTGCCACACCATGTGGGTCCCCTCCCCCAGGCCGGCAGCAGGGATCGAACTCGTGCTGCAGTGGCTGCGATTAGCTTCGTAGTGCGTTGCTTAACCCACTGCGCCACCAGGGGAGGCCCCCCTATTAACAAAAAACTATTAACAAATATCACATATATGGTGTTCACCTACAGGAAAGCCATTCGTGACAACAATATAGAAAATAGTAATGGTGGTGGTGGTGTTGCCTAGTTAAAACCTTTTTATGAAAAAACATGTCTCACAGTTGTTATACTCAGAGTAACAATCCTAAGAAATTAGTGTATAGTTGGTGGACAGAAGCTCCAACCTTTCAAATTTATCCCAACAGGATCCTTGAAGAATGTGACTAGGAAAATAACTATTTGTATCAACTACCAAATATCTGACAGTGAGTACATGGGGGATTAATTCTTTCTAGAGTTGAGATGGGGGCAGTCTATGGTAAAAGTTAAGGAATTTGAATCCTCAATTCAACCATTTAAAAGCTAAAGGACACTGCCAACTTACTTGATTTCTTCAAGCTTCATTCCTCATGTATATAATGGGGATGATCATAATACCTACAAAATCACTAATGAATAGTTGCATTGAGAATTAAATGTGATAATGCATATAAAACAACGTGTGCTGTGTACATAAAACATTTCCACATAAAACCCTTTATTCATAAAATATTTAATAAATAATTAAATGTCTTACTAGTATATTCTTTTGGTCCTGAGATTTAATCTTGGGACAGATAATAACATTATTACTCCTTAAACATCCACTTGGGTTTAAGACTGTCAAAGAGACAGTTAAGACTGTTTAAAAGAGGGCCTCCCTGCTGGCGCAGCGGGTTAAGCAATACACTATGAAGCAAACCGCGGCCACTGCAGCACGAGTTCGATACCTGCTGCCAGCCAGGGGGGGACCCACATGGCGCAGCAGACCTCTCCTGCCTCGCCCGCTGCTGCCCTTGGCAGTGTGTTTCAGTCAGTCTGCCAGTTCCCCGCTCTGCCTGGGGAATCCTCTCACCTCCCTGGACCCTGGCCTGTACCCCAGCTCTTGTGTGCATAAATAAATAAATCTTCTTTTTAAAAAAAAGACTGTTTAAAAGAAAAGATTTAAGCCCACACAATCTTTTCTATGTGTTAGGGTCTTAATATTAGTACATGATCTTCAGTAGTTCTGCTTATCAGAGACTTGGGTCCCTTGGAGAAAAGATGACAAAGGGGTGATGTGGGGAAAAGGTCAGAGTGAAGGAAGGAAATATGACCCTGTGTTTTCTTCACTTCTTCTACACTCTTTACAAGCCGAAGTGTGGAGAGAAGTACAGCATCTATACTTCTTCTCAAAGTAGTGACAGACAATGACTGGGTGCTTCGACTACCCCTGTACTTTGGAAGGCAGCAAATGGAGGACAAGACCACAGTCTCTAAAGGAGTTTATGTTTTTGTTGGGGAGGGGGTGTACTAATAATTATATTAATGAATAAAAGTAGTCAACCTAGAAGTACTATAATGTATGGAGGGATATTTCGTGAGAAGTATGCCATTTTCTTCTTTCTGTCATCAACTTCAACCTAGTTGGAGGAGTGGGGCCACAGGCAGGTACACATAGAACAGAGGTAGGTAAACCATTCTCCAGGCCTCAGCAGCATGGAAAATATAAATAGCCATATTGTGGCTTATTATCATCAGCCTTTATATTTTCTTATTCCTTATTCCAGACTTAACAAAAGCCTGCTTTAAGCCTCTGGAAAAATGTAGGAAAATATCCATGTCTGGTAAAAATGTAGGAAAACATGTAGAGATTTCAATGAGTACCCAGGGCATGAAGCACTTAATACTTGGAATTCTAAATGAAGGTCTTCCTCAAAAGAGAAAAATGAGTTCGCATATTTGACTTGAACTTTCTCCTGAGAACAAAAATGTCAACTGTGCTGACTAAGGAGTCATGTGGAGGAGAGTAAAAGCTCAATCAGAAGTTAACCAAAAGAGTCCTTCAGCAATCTAAGTCAATCAAGAACAACTTACAGGCATACAAATCCAGATTAGAGCACAAAAGCAATGTCAGGGTGAGAATCTGCAGAATTCCTCAGTAGTTAAGGAATTCATAAGCCCCAAATGAAGTTAATTGTGTCTTTTGCTCATTAGCTTCACTGAAATCCCTTGATCTCAGCTTGTAAATGTCCTGTAACAGGGAATACTGAGATGTTTGCTCCTAAGCAAGTATCATCCCTGCCTCTCTCTTCAGTGAGGGAGAACTCAGTTGCTCTGGTAAAGTGTGATTCCCACATCAAACCTACCAGGCTGAAAATCAACACACACACATTTCCCACACCTCACTCAAAATTCCATTTCCTCTCCCAACCAGACGAAGTAGTCTAAATTCCTAGGTTCATACCACGCCATGAAGACTAGACGGAGGTGAGGGCCCCAATGAGAGGTTGCCCTGTCACTGATAACCATTCCCTCATCACCTCACCACAATTTCCCAGCATCACTTGGCATCAATCTCATGCAGACAGAGCTCCTTCCCTACTGTGTACAGAGAGGGGAGTTTACTCCTGCTATCAACTGCCCCCCACCAGGGCAAGTCCTGTAGCAAGCCATCTCACGCCTTCTTTTCAGAAGCCATCTTTCACACACTTATCTTCCTTTTATAGCATTTCACCTCCCATTGGCAGAAGCCCAAACCACCACCAAAAAAAGTGAGTGGGAGGAAAGAATTCAGAATCTCGGGTAAGTATATGACCTAGGGGTTTCTTTCTCTTTGGATATATAACTTCCACTATGCAGTCCCACTTCAATGCTCCATCTATCCCTCCTCCCTTTTATCCACTACACATTGACCTTTCTTGGATTTCTTCTCATTACCATCTTCAGTGCATCTCATGGTATAGTTATTCTTTCTATACACACACAGGATCTTCCTAGTCACGGAGCTATTATCTCTGCTGCACATGGTGATTCCCCATTAACACTCATCTGACTCTTCTCTCCCATAATATAACTCAACATTCCTTTCCTCCTCACTCTGGCTGAATTATTTTAGTATAAATCTACATATACACCCCCCCCCCACGTTTTGCACATAGTAGATGCTCATTTTGAATGTGAAGCACACACAGAGGAAAAAAAAGTTTTTTTAAAGGACATTTCTAATAGTTGAGAGCTTTCATTTCCTTTTATAAAGGAATTTCATTTTCCAATTATAAAATAAGAACAAGTCAAATTTCTGAAAATTCCAATCATTGTAGAGTATCATTCTACAAGGCTCTCTAGCTTCATGTGTCCAATGGATTGTGAGTTTTAGTCCTAAAATTTCCATAATAAGCTAACTCCAGGACGGTTTTTTTTTAGAATTTTGGGGGAGGTTGGAGGATCATCCTAAATATACTCATCTTATAATGTAAATATTAACAAAGGTGGTGTCTATATGTCCAGAAGTCCCAACATCGGTACTGGCTTGGCAAAGGTAGCAAATATGCCTTGACTAGTACTTTGGAGGGGAACAAACTTGTTCATGTTATCATAATTCTGTACAAGGGCACAAGTCTCACCTAAATAACTTTATATTTAATATACAACATGTAAACGTTATCTGATTCCATAACCTTACTAGTCATGGCTCTGAAAAAGAAACATACTGAAAATGAGAAGGGAGATTCACCTTTGGAAATAATATTGTTTATCTATAAGAAGTTCTCTGCATGGAATATATATTGGGAGGCCTTAAAAGTCAGCAGATACACTTACAGAGTTGTCACTATACTGAATTTCACCCACTGGAAAAACCTAGGAGAAGGTAGCTTCTAGGGTGGCTAAGGATATACAATAAAGAATAAAATAGACATCAACAATATCTGTGTTGAGTAATAATGGATTTAAAAAGTAACTGGTTTTTTTAGGGTTCAAGTACTCAAAATATACATTATAAATTCACTGAGATTTGAAAAGGATTTAGATTGATGAATAGTCACTTAGAGTTACTTTGTAAATGGCTATTTTACATGAGCTATATTTTGGATATATCATCTAAATTCTTAAAGTTGATGTCATAAAGAATATTTATGTTATTTATACCCTTAGTGTTATCACTGTTAAACAAAACATGTTAAACCAAAATGGTGATCTACAAGTCCTAATTTTCACAGGAGAAAATTATTTTGCAACTGTGAAAAACCTAAAAACACCACCTAATGAATATGTGTTGGTACAATAGGGTTGCAATGTTTTCTGCAGAAACTGTAAGACATGAACTAAGGTATATAATATGGGAGGAACTAAGAAGAGTCATCAGTTTCAAATAGTCTGACTACTCAAGTGTCCAATGAGGAAATAAGACCCAGAGAGAAGAGGTTTGACCAAAGTTGTCTATCAATAGTTACTTAGTGGTTGAATCACTAGAAACCCTGTTTCTGGATTCTTCCCTTTTGGTAGGACAGTCTTTAGACCTTATTCCAGAGAAAGAGCACAGATAAAATACAATGACTATAAGTCTATTACATTTCAATAACAAGGTCTTCTTGGAAGAACTGTAAGAAAAATCCTTGTATTCTAGGAAGATATATAATATGAATGACTCCCAAGTGGAGCCATACCACCAAAAAAAAAACAAAAAAAACTGTATTATCACTAAATTTGAAATATAGTACCTGAGACACTTTATTCAAATTACTTTTGACAGCAAGATTTATTGCCCCTGAATCTTAGAATTTAGCAGAAAATGGGCTTTTCTCCTGTACTAAAACTCCACCCTTTCAAGAACTCAATCTCTAGCAGTAAATGCCAACATCTTAGATGACACATTCTATGAAGGGGCAATTCAGAGACATACCTTTCAAGACTTCCTAGGTTTAGCACACAGAAAGACATTGGGAATAATGTTTCTCTAAAAGTAGACTTGAAAAATTGCCAAGTATTTTCCTATAACTCACAGTACTATTATCAGGAGAAATAAACAAATCTTTGGAAAATAACTTGCAGCAAGTGGGTTTTTGTCTTATATGTTTACTTACCTTTATCAGAGTAATAATGTCATAAACATCTGTCTGCATAGAAATTTTAATCTTGGGAAGAAACCATAAAGATCACTTACTTCATCCTGAGAAACTAAACCAGATGAACCCAGAGTTTGTAGCCTGACATTTCTTACTTATATTCTATCTAATTTAGTGCTTAGTAAAAATCTAGTCTGGGGAAAGGCAGGCATTTTCAAGTGAGGGAACTTTAAGCTTCATTCTTGAAAGTGCCACTTAACAGCTGTAGATCTGGAACAGATTATTTAACCTTTATACGTCTCAGGGACCTTATTTGGAATGATCAAGAATTAGTACATTTCCCAGGACTGATAAGTGAATCAAATGAGCGAATGTACATAATCAAATAGGCAAGCAAGGTACTATAAGATGATAACATTGTAGCTACTCACTAAATAGTAATCTAATGTATTCATTGTTGGCCTTCTAAACACAACTATTAGATGAAATTGGACTGAATTCACTTCCCAGTGAAACATGGGCCAGGCTAGGGAGGTCAAGAGCACATGCTTTTGCTCATGAATTGACATGCTACGTAGATTTTTGTTAAATGAAGAAAGTAAAGCTAGGAGAGGGAGTTGCAGGGATGACCTAGAGTAGAGGTGGCAGCTAGCACACCAACATGGGACTCACAGGATAATGTAGCCAGTGGAAGCAGAGTGTGTTTGACAAGACTGGCACATGTGTTATGGAAACTTGGGACAGGATGAGTGCCACTAAAAATTAGAAAGCCCAAATTTGGCTGATGACAGCTGCCAAGGATATATGACAACTAGGAAATAGCAACAGAACATGTAATCAGAGGATGCTTGACCTTGGCTAAGTGGATTATTCCAACAGGTATAATT
Source organism: Galemys pyrenaicus (assembly GCA_019455555.1). NCBI lineage: Eukaryota > Metazoa > Chordata > Mammalia > Eulipotyphla > Talpidae > Galemys > Galemys pyrenaicus. The sequence goes on along the minus strand of JAGFMF010011747.1, from coordinate 3,914,199 downwards.
AGAGGCTGCCATATGGATGGCAGAGTAGATAGTGACAAATATGACTATGATTTCAGAGGCATCAAGGCATCTACTGCCAAACAAACACCTCTCCTTCCACAGCCTGAATGCTGAAATTATATTCTCAGACTCTACTTCTGCTGCCAGTTCTTAATAACAATGACGCAGTCTTTATTATTAAAGAGTTTATTATACCCTTTTCCTGGATCAGACTCTTATGTGAAGAAGAATGAGGAAAACATAAGGACCTTGGGTATTAGAAAGGAAGGGTAGATGTCAGGGCAGTGGCAAAGCAAGGCATCAATGTGAACCTGAAAAGCTGTGAGTTGAAAAAATAAAGTGCTTTTTTCATTAGCAGAAATTTCCTAATGCCCAAATTGTGAAGAATAAGTCAGTACAAAAACATGGATGAAAAGTAGTTGTGCATTAAATGAAAATCATACAGACTTTACAATACTGGAACATGTTTTTAAAAAGAATGCTGTAATTGCCAGTATAAGCTGGTAAATTATTGGCCCTGTACAAAATATGTTACACGCACTGCTGCGTTTAGTCCTTGCTAGAGCCCTGTGAGTAGATGGGTGATCACTCCCGTTTTACATGTGAGAACGCTTGGGCTTAGATGGATGAGCTAGCAGGTCTGTTAAATGGCAGAGTCAAACAAAAATCCATTTTCCATCAGACTTCAGAATCTGTGATCTTAATCACTGCAACTGGCCAGGCATTGACAAAGGGAAGCAACCAGGCAGAGTAGAGGAGCATGAGATCGTGGCTGCCCCATGCCACAGGCACCAGAATGAGAAGGGGGTATGGGTTTCCTGGCTCTCCTTACTCTCTGAGCTATTGTCTTGGTACCCTGAGTTCTTCCTGGTCAACTAAATGCACAATCAGAAATGAGGGCCATCCTTAAGGACAAAAGCCCTGATATGAGGAACATACTGTTGAAAGCAGCAGGCAGATACTACGGCCAGATTAGCAAGATCAGCTAAAATACCTTACTGCAAAGATTAACAGAAAGTTAGGTAAGAATAGAGAATAGAGATAATGTGCTTTGACTAGAGGGGCTACAATGGAGCCCCCAGGCAGTAGCCCCTGGTCACTCCACCCTAGTTTGCACCACACATGCCCATTTCCCACTTGTTTGCCTACCTTCTCTAACCTGATTCTAAATAAATACAAGGCTGCCTGTGGATTGGGCTGCACCTTTTTGGTGTAATCCCCTCTAGGTTTCTCACTGCTGCAACTCCTTGGAACTGTAAGTAATCGCTCTCTCTTCCCCTGCCATTCCCAGCACTACCGCTTTGTGAGCAGCAAAGGGGTTCTTACAGAGCTGAGGATTTCTCCTCCAGCACAATGATCACAAGTGCTTTCAGACATTTGATGTGTCAGCAGAACTTTTATAACTAAAAATTAAAAATAAACTATCAATTTGGCCACTTAAGCCCAAGCTATTATAATAGTGGGCAAATCTATAATCACTGTTAATTATAAAACCATTACATGTAAAATTACAACACAAGAGCAACAAGAATAATAAACTACCCTCCACCAGAAAGAAACTGACTCATGCAGTCAATTCTAGGCTTACTTTCTCAGTATTACCATATTAATCATGATGGATGTGTAAGCAAAGAGGTAGAGAAGTGAGTTCAGGGACTCTTAAACATCAAGCCTAAGGAAGGGGGGTGGTGATCAAGTATTCTGCTTTTAGCACCCCCATTTCATACATTAAAACAGCCCTTCCTTTGCTCTGAGGAAATGGTGTTGTTTAAAGCAAGTTCCTATGTGTACCCTGCTTCTTTCAGCTGCACCCAGCTGGAAAAATAATTTAATTTCAAGGTATTAAATAGGAGTCTATTCTTCTGTATCTCCCTACAAAATAAAGAAAGAAATGATGGCCTATTACTGTCTCTATTTTTAAATACCACCCAAAAACTCCTATTTTTCTAATGAACTGACATCCTTCTCACTTCCAGCCTCAAATATGCTTTTGCTATCAATACCTACACACCAAAAATGATGGAGATTTAAAATAAGGTTCTGCCTCCAACATTCTTGTTGACACTAACCCGGTGAAGTTTTCTAAGAATCATTCTGTTTCTGCTAAGAGGGGACTTGTGTTCTCTACTTCCACTGCTTCTTTCCATTAGAGAACTTCCACACCATAACCCTCCTGGTCTCTCTCTCCAACTAGATTCTGACTATTATCTCTCAGATTGGTAGGAAAAGACGGACTCCCAATGTGGCTACAGTAACAGACTTTCTTTTGGCCCCATGTTGTTCTTTGTTCCATGTTTCATAAATGTAGGTCCCCAAACTGAGGTTTAAGACTGTGTAACTTAGGAGTCAGCCTTTCCAAGCCTGCCTAGCTATGTGATCTAAGGCCGGCTCTGTACCACCCAGATCTGTTTGCAGTGGTCTGTTAGACTTAGATATTCGGACTTTTGCCCTATTTCAAATTCAGCCATATCAGCTTGGTAACATGAATTTGACAAAGATAGGGGTATTTCCATCATAGAAATCTATATATACTAAACATCAGCTCCCTCTCCTCCTCCCACCCCCATCAGACATTAAACATTTAACGCTGTACCCCAGGATGAAAGCTATATTTGGATTTCCATCCATCTAACGCAAGTATGTAAAGTGATAATGAACCCTGTAAGGACTACCATTTGCTGCACTGCCCCAGTCCACAAACTTCAAAGGATGTTCTGCTTCCTGTTTCTCCCAATAATCAGGGAAACAAGGGTCCTAATAAAGCTTGTCCGTCTAGTCCTACATGCTTCAGCTCAACAAAGAATAAATACGAAACCTTGAAGAATTGTCAAACTGTAAAGCAAACTAAAATCTACAATCACTTATTAACTGTTTTGGAAATTGTTCATAAAACTCTTCCTTAAAATGAATAAAACACCAGAATGTTGGTTTTCTTTACTTCCTCTTATTCTTTCCTGTAATATTTTTCATTACTTTATCACTTTAATTCATAGCTTCCATATATATACATGTCTATTAGCTTCCAAGTATATATATATATATATATGTGTATATATATATATATATATATATATAAGCTTCCAAATATATATATGGTTGGTTCATCCCTGAAAAATCTGAAGCTGCCATTGAAACAGGTTCCACAAAGCAGTGGTGGTATTTTAGTCACGTGACCTAAACCACAGGGTCCTGCACAGCCTGCTACTTCCCTTGTCAATCTCCTGCAGGGCTACAACTAGAACTTGTGGTCACTTTATTTATTTAAAAAATATAGTATTTAATTAAAACATCTACATGAAAAGAATCAGTGGTTTTAACAATGGTCTAAAACAAGTTCAAAAGAAAAAGCTTGATTGACATAAACACTGGCAGATACCACTGCCATTTTTTACCTTTTCTTTTAACCTTTTGCTAAAAGACTGGAACCAATCTTAATCCCTATACAAATGTACTACAGTGAGTCTGCCCCTCTGGGGCTAAATTGAAATCACTATACACTTCATCATACACAGCGTCTGGAAAAGACCAGAGTATTATCCTGGCTCTGTCACTGAGAGATCGATCATATAACCTTCGGCAAGCGCTGTAATTATGCTAGGCTTGTTCTCTCATCTGTAAAATTAGTCCGCGAAGTTTCTAGGCCCTTCCTGCTCTGGCAAACAAGGAGTTTCTCTATGTCTCTAAGGTATCGGTGGGGGCCTCTCACCTCTGTGGAAGCTACCAGCATGTTCACGTCACCTGCCATGGCTGCTTGAGTTAATTAAGGGGAAGTGACTGCATGTTGCCTTTTCAACCACTCTGAACTGAGTTCTACCTCCCTTCTCCACATGTGGTACATTGGGGAGCACAGAGCTGTGGTACAGGGTGTCTAAGTGCCAGTTCTCCCCTAAACCCCTGCTGTCAACATTTCTCCAACTTTCACCTCCCAAGTAATTAGAAGGGAATGAGTTCCACTTAAAGTCCCCTGTTTCCTAAAGCTCCCACCCCTTTCACTTCTGGGAGGGAACCTGTTCAGTTCTTTCTCACAGCAGCTTTGAAGAGCTGACAAACTGGTCATAGACCCCTCGCCTTTCCCCACCCCATCTCCCAATTCCATGCTTTTGTAACAGGGTGGTTCTAGGAAAAGGGGAAGTTTTAAAATTCTGGTTTCGCCCTAAGTGGGTGGAGCTGAGGAGAAGGAAATTTTTGGAGAGAAGAGAAGAAAGAAAAAAGGAAGATGGAGAATAGTAAGGAGACTTGGAGGAGGCACGTGGAGCAGAGGGACATGTGAAGAAACTGTGCTTGCTTTTTGGTCTTGGACTGGTTGGGACAGATGTGGGTGAGAGACCCGTGGGGAAGTTACAATGGCAGCTTTTATTTTAATTTTGATTTTGCTTTTTTTTTTCCGGATTTGTTTGACTTTTTTTTTACCTTTTTTTATGGGTTTTTACTGAAAGGTTTTTTAGATGTGTGGCACGTTTTTGGGCCTTGCTTTGGGCCAATTCTATTTGGCTGAACTTTTACCCTTAAGGAGATGGGTAACTTTGGATGCTTAACTTAGTAACTATATTCTTTGTTCTTTCTTTATTGTACTTTAGTTGTATTAAAGTTCCTTTCCATTAAAGGTTTTGTATGTTTGTCTTAATATGCGGCGGATGGCAGAACCCATTCAGAGAGGGCAGGCTTGGGGGTTCTAGGTGCTCCTCTCCCTGCCCTGTAACACTTTCACTAGTTGAACTGGAGAGGAAAGGTTTGAGACTTCCATTGCAATTACAGGCCGTATGATGTCAAGGGATGGCATTTTTCACACAGACAGAATATTTTGATTCAAATTTAGACACTGTTTTGTAACATACAATATAAACCAGTCTCATTACTATGGCTCATCTCAGTGAGGTTTTGTGGGTCATCTCAGGCTCCTCAGAATCACAAAGCTCTAGGTTGAAGGGCCCCGGTGTCAGCTGGCCCATTATCCTGGGATCCACACTCGACCACACTGCCTCTGCCAGCCTTTGGGCCCTGAGGCATTTGCTCCTGCAGGTGGAGCAGTGGAAACTCCCCCACCAGAGAGAGCTCAGCTTCCAGACAACTCACTGTCAGTTCCTTGCTGGATCTAAACAATGTCTGTCTATCTCTGCCTAAGGATACATATGGAAGAAAACAACACTATCCCAGAGGCTAAGGAACTTGCCTAAGGAAGCAGGGGAGTGTCCAGCTGGGATCAGGACCAACACCCACCCCTTAAATCAGCCTCCAGACTAATTAAGCAATACTGAAAGTGTCTCCATGATTCAATTTATATTAAAGCACTTTAAATATTCACACAATGCATCTCTTATCCATTTGTCAAGTTGCTCTGTATGCTGTTATTTATCTCTGACTCCACGCTTGCCGGCAGTGCTGACTTCAAAAGCAAAGCCACTCCTGTCCCTCTGGCCCCGCAAATGGGGATGTTCACCCCTATTTCCCTAATTTAGTCTAGTCTTACTCATCCCTCAAGATCTGGTTTAACTTCACCACCTCCAGGGATTTCTTCAAGCTTCTCAGTTCAGCAAGGGGGGGCTGGGCATGTCTGCCTTCTAGATCTAGCCTCCTTCTGCCCACAGAAACAGCCTACTCACTCTTGCTAAGTCGGTATATTTGATTATATGGGTTCTCATTTTCACTGTAGTCTCACCTACAAAGTAAATGGCAGCTTGAGCTTTTATTAGTGCCACACTAGTCCCATATCAAGAGTTTAATGAATGTGTTGATGTCAGAAGATTACACCTAACAGTACACAAACCCATCAGAAACCTTTGTAAACGGGAATAAGGATTGGGGTTGGTGGTCAGCATTGTGTGATAACACTTATAGAAGTGTGAACCTATATTCCTAAAACACACACGGTGTTGCAAATCAATGTTACCTTTCAATGCACATACCTGATAATTAATTTATTCATTCTGAAACTTGCCCACCTCATGTTGACATTTCTTTGTCTACTTGAGAGCCTGTCAAGTGTCTCAGCGGTTTGGTAGGTGCATTTCTGCATGTTGTCCAGCAGAGGGCTAGCTTTCCTTTCTTTTCAAGACTGCCAAGCCCATGAACCAGAACCTTCAGAAATATGGAAAATCTACTTGCAAAATAGTCTCTTGGGTAACACTCCTTCATCTCACCATTCAGACCATTATATGAAGCATCCAATGATATTCTCATCTCCAGGCAGCAGAAGAGACCTGAATACTTTTTTACCTTGAATCTGCTCACTGGATAGAATAAAAATTTGGGGGCAAGAAGGGATGGGAAAATGAGGGATAGTAAGCCAGGAACATTCTCAGAGTGACACCTTCATACTGCACTGGACTGGGGAAGAGGGTGATCCTTCAGATGCCTTTTCTCCTGAGACTCTAGCAGATCAGTTCTTAGCCAGAAAGGCCTGGAGTGGCATTCTATTAATATCCCTTATTCACTGCAATGCCCCAAATATCTTGAGAACCAGATTTCCATTCCCACGTGAAAAGAGTCTACCGTAGTTCTTTCCTAAAACCTCTGACAGTTTTACAAGTCGGGTGGTAAGTGACCTTTCTTTCTTTGAAAAAGTGCGTGTAAATATGCCTATTCATAGAAATCTGACAGAGCTGACACGTGGGTGGCCAAAAATGGAGCTTCACTCTAACTATATTCCACTGACATTTATAGAATATGATTATTTTTAATAGTGGGACTAAAGGGGGAATCAGAATTGTAAAGCACACACTTCCATCCAAAATTTCCACACTGTGAAACATAATTGTTATTTTCAGGAGGTGCATGCTGTACCCGAGTGCAGGCTGTCCTTGCTGCCTTCTCTTTTCCTGAGAAGAAGGACTGTGCCTTTCCCTGGTCACCCTCATATCTGCTCCTTGCCCCCAGTCTTCATGAGGCATCCCTCTTCTCCCAGACCCGCAGGCGCACATGTGAAGACAGTCCCACAAAGCTAATGATTCTCTGAGAAATGACAAAGTGCTCTGTGAATAGTACACAGCCTGCTCTCTTAAGTGCTGGGGAAAGGCCATCACATTCTGGGCAAGATGCAATTCAAGTCAAAGTTGACATGTTGAAAGTTAATGACTTTATTATGCTTCATGGCTTATAATTCAGTCATAAGCCATGGCAGGTTGGGCACATTTTCTCAGACAGTTAAGAATTAGGAGGACTAAAGGCTGTCAGCTTTACCAGATGGTCATTAGCTGGAAATGTGTTGTTTAAGCAAGAAACACTCGTGGAGAGGGAGGGGGACAGGTGCTCATACAGAGGTTCCTTGCCATGAGCTTCTTCATACATACCTTTCAGACAGAGGTGAGATTTCAGAGAAGGCAGGCGTGCTGAAAGACAAAGATTATCTTACCTGATTCTCAGCTGCCCTCAACAATGAAGGGTCGGTGCTGTGTGTACTGTGTGGGTTAAACTCACAACATCAGATACGAGATAACCATGTATCAAAAGCACATACGTTCAATTCCACATGCAAAAAATAGTCTTCACAACATGCTAAGATCTTGAGAACAAAAAGGTAAGAAACAAGGCATGGTATTCCATTAAGGCGAAGTTGGAAGAGTGGGATAAACAAGGACAGAAAGTGGAAAGAAGACAGACATCAGTGGCCTGGGAGTAGCAAGGGAGTCTTTGTGAACGAGCTAAATTCTTTCTATCTACTTCCATTGACCATAAATGATTTCACTTTCTTTACATCATTTCAAGGAACTCTGTCCAGGACCTGAGATCACCCCAGAGTTGTTGGGAATCTCAGCACCATTGTTTAATGACACATCGGGGAACCAGATTAAGAGATAGGTAAGATAAATGAATTCATGGAAGGATTGCATCTTATAACCACCTGGTTATGAGCAAAACCCAGTCATAAAAGCAGCTGTAAGCAGAAAACACAGACACATTATTTTGTCCTTTTGACATACATTATGGTATTTAAATCCCATAACAGCAGCAAAGACTGTAAAGAACTGATTGTAATTGTCACAATTAACCGTATGCACTTCTCCACTACGTTGTATAGTTTTACAACTGGCAGACCCAATCAGGTATAAAAGAAAACAGAGGTTTTGAAATCCCAGGAGATGGAGGAAACGACCTTTATCCAATTCCTCTCATTGTAAATTACTGTGGGTAGAGGCAAGATAATTCCCCAGCCATTTTCAAATATGGAAAACATTCATAGAGAGGACACAATTGGCATCTAAAGTCATATTTGTTTTTTGGTGGTTTTACGTTTTGCCATTTTGGAAGGTAGGTTGTAAAAGAGTGGAAACGATGACTGTAGGAGGCTTATGAGTGCTGAAGCAGATGCTCTTACAGTCATTCCTTGGAAGATGCAAAACGGTTGTATGAAAAAGAAAGCAGCTATATCTTAAAGAAATAACTTACCTGGAAACTCTGAAGCCCTCTAAAGGATCATTTGAGTAAAATACAAAACTCAGTTACATACACATATGCACACACACACACACAACATGCTCACAGACTCCTGGAAAATGAAAATCTAAGCTTACTGTCTTTTTTTTTCCTTTTAACTACTCAAAGCAACTCAGAACACAAAGGTATGATGTAATAAAAACACTTTTTCTTTAGATCGGAAATGAAGAGTGAGAGAGAGTGATAACAGAAGTCACTTACAGAGTATGAGATTTCGAAATTAGGAGGGACTATTCAGAAATATGTAAGTGTCTAAGAACATCAGAGCTGCAAGGTCTGCAGAGCAACAGGGTCTATGACGTGGCCTCCTGCCTGTTCCAGTTGTCACAGACACTTTGACTTTACCAGAGTTCACTGAAGAGACAAAATGCACATTCAAGATCAGCGTTCTTTGTTTCCACAAGCAAGAAGAGGAGCAGAAGCCAGTGGGGCAAAATGATGTGAGGAGGAGAGAGGAGGATGAAACAAGAGGCAGAAAAGGTATGACTCTGTTACAATGAAAACATTACTAAAAATAAGACTTTACAGGGAATATAAGGTTAAGTTTTAAAAATGCCTTGACTTTATGTGATTTCTCTCTGTCAATGTTGGCAGCCTTGCTTCAATTGTCTCCTAACTCAAAGAAAGAGCTACTGCAAATCACAAATGACTTCACAGAATCAGCACCATGTATTCCCACAAAACTCAGATATTAAATTTGTAGCAGTATTTTTCAATGAGTGCTTTTATTTCTAGATTTAGAAATTATAGTTCAATTAATAAACAGCCTGGAATATGAATTCTGAAGAACATAGCTCAAAGAATAATTCTGCCAAATGTGAACGATGAATTCTATACTGTCCTTCTTATTTGCATTCAGCCAAAGACTGTTGCAGGAGAATTTTTTACAAGCCTGTGATATTAACACATCACTGGTTTATTACTCCAACTATCACTAATTATTATTTAAAGAACTTGACATCGCATAATAATGTTACAAAATATGCTGGTGGATAGGGAGCAGCAGAAAAACCGACAGAAAGAAATTACATTAAATGAGGTGTGGCCAACCTATAATGGTTATCTGAATATGTAACCATTTTGTGGTTGCATCTATGTATAATGGTGAGCGAAATATAAAACCATTTTGTGGTTGCTCAATAATATTTTTTCAACAAATCATGATTCTTTAAAAATAAGAGTCAGCCTTATGTTTTTATTTTAAAGTATTTTAAAACTGTTTTGCCCCCTGAGTGCCTGGAACTGAAACAGCTAGTTGCACTAAGAACTGAGATATGCAACTCCATATATATTGCACCTCTTTCATTTCTTATAACTAAACCAAAATTATCATCCTCATTTTGCAGAGAAGAAACAAGAAATTGAGAGAGATGTGATTACTTTCCCAGTGGTAGACAGTCAAAGAAAAAGGACTTGAATCCAGCTGTAGTAGATTGGGAGGTAGCCCAAGAAATGCCACATCCTAATCCCTACACTCTGTGGACGTTACCTTATAGAACAAAGGAGTAATTACAGTCTATATGACAAGAGATGTGATTAAGCTAAGCATATTGTAAGAGAAGTTGATCGTGGATTACGAGGTAGGCACTACATGCAACATGAATAACCTGCACGTCAGGCACGTAAAGCAGCAGAAACACTCCGGGAAGAAGGCTGTGTGAAGATGGAGGCAGAGGCTGGAGTGATGCAGCTGCAATTAGGGGATATTGGTTCCGCCAGAGGCTGGAAGAGACAAGCTCCCCCAGGGCTTCCGGTGGGAGCAGGGTCTTGTCAGCAACTTGACATAGGCTTCTGGCTCACAGGACTGTGAGAGATGAAATTTGTGTTGTGGTCAGCCACTCACTTTGTGGTAATTTGTCTGGCAATCACCAGAAACTTGCACACTCATTCTTCGGGCATGCCTTCTGCACTGGCAGTCAGCTTTCCAGCCAGGAGAGTGCAGGCTGCAGACCTAGAACATGGTACTCTTGACAACCCTATGTGGGTAAAGATCGGGAGCAGAAGCATGAGACAAAATCTAGGCTCTTCAGCCTACCTGTGAATGAGTATTCTTCATATTTGATTCAAAATGTTTCAGTTAGCACTAGAGGAAGCCCAGGAACTTTTCAAAGGAAAAAGCTCCTACCTTCATGAATGTTTCCCTCCTTTGCTTACATCACCCACAAAGAGGCAGAAAGTGAATGAAATGTTTCTTTCTTGCTTTCCTAGTTGAGTCGACTTTGACATTGGAGAAGCCAAGTTTACCACTGATCTTTTTACATGCTTAGTTTTAAATATGTAGAAATAAGTGTACATTTGTCCTGAAAGATTTTCTTCCTAGCCGTAAAAATCTCTATAATTATCTTTCTGTTTCTCAATAAATATTTGTTGAATGAATAAAGGAATACATCAGTGAATGAATATGTTGCATGCATGAAGCCAAAATAATCAAGCCCCATTGTAACTCAATACCAAATATTTAAGCCAAAAAGAATGAATGTCTAACCAAAATATTCCTTTCTGGGACAATGACCTGAACAAATTATAAATGATCACATGAAAAGGAAAATAAGAACTAACTCTATGGTAATAATGCAACTAAATTCTCTGTGATTAGTTCTTATAGGACACACATGGAATTTGCAGTATAATTCAATATAAGAAAGAACCCAGAAAGCAAAATATCAAGGAAAATTTGGATTCCCAAGACAAAAGACAAAAAAAAAAAAAAAACACCGTTACTTTGTATCAGTCAATATTCTAAGTATTTCAAAGAATGAAATTATTCCATACTCATTACAAACCTAAGAGGGTAACATTTATCATTATCCCCATTTTACAGGTGCAAAAATAGGTCACTGAAATCACATATCAATGGCGTAATTAAGAGGCATTAGAGGCTAGTCAGGCAATACTCCTCAAAATATTGGTGAAAGAGCTCATCAGGACAGCGATGTGAAGAAGAACCTCAACTATGACATGAAGCCCACCAGTTCATTGATTTATTCTTTCATTTTTAAGATATATTTGCACAAGTAGTATGTGCCAGTATTTTTTAGGTGCAGGAGACACAGTGGAAAACAAAATAATGAACTAGTAATATGTTCTAAAACAAAAGGGAGACACTTAATTCACAAATGGGAAAATCAAATAGTTACAAAAGTGCATTTGGCTTTCTGTAAAGAATCCTACGATTATAACCCTTTAACGAGATTTTCATGGGTTGATCATAACATGCCAAACCCAGGTGATCCAAGATGGTGGCCGGAAATGTGAAAGAGCTGCTGAAATCAAAAGCCTCCAGGAGCTGTAGCAACTCATGTGGCAGAAAGCACAGTCTTACCTATAATAAAAATGAACAGCTAAGCAGAATACAGCTGGAGAATAGTTTATAAAAAGAAAATAAGTCATTAGGTTCAGAAGAACAACAGAGATAATTTTTAGCAAAGAGACACTTCTTAGCAATTCTAATTGACCAGGTCAGAAATCACTCTAGTTTGTTCTTTCCAGTTCTTTGCAAAATAAGTCAATAGACTTCAATTACATGATAGGAATCTTGGAGACATGCTCAGTCTCTTAAATTAGAAAGAAGTGAGTTTGAATCATCGTTCTGTAATATACTAGCTGTGTGACCTAAGTCAGGTAACTTAAGAGTGCCCATTTAAATTTTACCATGTAGAAAACAGAGATAGTAGGGGAGGGAGGTCAACTGAATATGGTGGTGGAATGTGGGCATCTTGATGACAAGAGGGCTACAGTAATTAAGCCTGAAGGAAGAGGGCTGGCATCCTATACTTCTAAATACCAACAATAGTGTAAACCAATATTAGCACAATTAAAACTTAAATAAAAAATAGAGATAATAATAGAACACACCACAAAGACTGGAAAAGAACTGAACATGACAGTGCATATGAATTGTTTAACTAAAGCATTTAGTACTCAGTAAGTGCTCTAGTACTGGTAAGTCATAAGTGATTTGATTAGTAGACTGATCAATCAGTGTGGCTACATTCATTCTTAAATGAAGTCAGCAATTTCTCAGTATTTTGCTGGTATTCTGGTTTTCCTCTTGCAGGACACATATAGGAATGCACTTACTCCCTCACTTGGACCACTGTCAATTTTTAGTAGAAACATTTTTCTTTCTTTTTTTAAAAAAGATTTATTTATTGATGTGTACAAGAACTGGGGTACAGGCCAGAGGAGTGAGGAGTGAGGGTGAGAGGATTCACCAGAGACAGAGTGGGGAGCAGAAGACAGATCAACTGAAATACATTGCTGAGGGGAGCAGCGGGTGAGGCAGGAGAGTGCCTCTGCTGAACCATGTGGGTCCCCTCCCTGGCCAAGGATCGAACTCATGCTGCAATAGCTGTGGACAGCTGCACAGTGCTGCGATTTAACCCTTGAGCTACCAGGGAGACCCCTTGAGTAGAAACATTTCAAGGGCAGTCATGACTCCCCTTATTTCCTTCCTATTTTCAGGATGAACATTAACATTCCATATGGTGAAGTTTCCATCAGCTTGAGTCCTGGATAATGAGGATGCAAAGCACAGCCCATTGCCACTCTTCAAAGGGTATGAGGATGGAGTGAGAGACTGTTGTGTAAAGCTACAGAAATATGTAGGGAGTTTGTTTCCACAGCACAACTTAAACAATCATGACTTTCACAGCAATTTCCCAGATTGTTCTGACCTTTCATTTCTAAGATAAATTCCTTAAGTTCATTTATATATTGACCCAATCTCTTGCAAGCCGTTGTTTTGGTTCTTGTTACCTTTATGCCCTTTTAAATGTTTATAAATCAAGGCTGTCTCATTGAAATTTCCCCAGGACAAAGATCATGACTTTTTAATTCTCTTTATATAACAGAACTTACAGCAACACTAAATAGGACTTGGCATTTAATAAATGTCCCTTTGACCTGGCAATGACAGTGATGATCATAAAACCATCTGCATGATAATCCCTTAATGTCCATTTCCACTCCACTCAACTCGACAGCTCTCTTAAAAGACAAGCAGATACTCTGAAAACAACTGTCACTGAAAAAGGCATGTAGGGAGGCATTTTGATCCCAGTTTTAAATCTTTTAACAAACACTCAAATGTGTTCATGTTCTATAAAGGAAGCATAAAAAGCCATCGTCTTTATACAAGGTTTTCTTCCTAGAGCATGGATGCATAAAAGCACTTAGAGACTATAAGCACAGCTTAGAGAAGCAGAAGCTGGCCGAGCAAGCACTATTTGTGCATGCAGATGTGGTGGGCTCCTTCTTGTGATATCCTCCCATAGCCTAAGCCATGCATCCCTCCTTGCCTCAGCTAGGAAAATTAGGGACTGGAGTGACAGGCTGGTCAGCGTGACTTGGACAGGGTAGAGGGTATTGGGGGTGAATGGTTTGCAGACCCAGCCCTGAGTGGGTGAGCAGACCATCATGGGGCCTGCACCCACTGCTGAATGGCACCCCCTTCACTGCAGACCTATAGTACTATAGAGACAGAGGCACCACAGATCAGGGAGAAAGGCACCAGGGAACAACATGTTGAGAAGCAGAAAAGGCGAGAAGGCTGAGGACTTGTGTAAATCAAGGGGAAAGGACACAACTCAGTTGCTTTTGAGATGAAGAAGCATCTCCTCAAGGTGGCTGACTGCAGCCTGCATCATGTGACCCTGCACCACTGTTCCAGCCCATCTGCAGCCACCTGTGTTTGCTGCTCTCTCTGCCTCAGCCACACTGACTGAGATCCTTTGTGCTCTCTGCCCTCTTCGTCTGGCTAGCTCCCACCAGGCATCACACACTCGGGAACCCTTCCTGTCCCACAGTCACCCGATCAAATACCTTGGCAACTGAAACTTCCACTTATGGCTCTTAAGGATGTTAAGTCTTTCACTTAGCACTAACATGCTCATTTGTTTCGTGTCTGTCTTTAGTCCTAATTGTCGAGCTACATAAAGGAAGAGTAGGTGTCAACTCACCACTGAATTTCTAGCACCCACAACTTCCCCAACACATACTAGTGCTCATACAATAACTGTGAAATGAACAGGGTGGGTGAAGACACGGAGTGCCTGGGCGCTCCCTAGCTCCTGGGTAAAGCTACCTCCCTCTCCTCCCAGCTGCTTTGCAAGCCTTTCCAGCAGGGATCAGGCTCCTGGCCACAGACAACTAGTTCATGGTCACATCTCAGCTGAGCAGCACACTGCACGGGAGCACCACCCACAAGGAGCTGTTCCCAGAATTGGAAAGTAGCTGCAGGTCCCCAAAATGGAGAGAAGATTGAAATTTTAACCCTGCAGCCAAGGAACACAAGCTTTTCTTTTCCTCTCCTCCTATAAAATTTGGTAAGTGTCATACTAACATAGAATGACTGTCAAATCCTCCTGGCGGCATTCATGAAAAGTGACACTTCTGGGTATTAAGGATCTTTTTGCCTACCCCCCAAAATGCTTCAGGTGTTCTCATGATGAGTCAAGTCTAGGGATAACTGTGTTTGGAAATATTTTCAAGAAACACGGTTCTTCCACTGCAAGTTTCAGTCTCCAGTTTTGGGAACCGTGATGACTCTAGAAAGAGAAGAGCAAGACTCAGGTCTCCATTCTAATTTCCAAAGGTCACAAGCTCTTTGATTTCCAGGCCCTGAATTATAGGAGGCACTGTCACAGGTCGCACCAAGAACAGGGGGAGGTGGACTTCCTGGCAATTTGGGGTGACCATTATCCCAGAGAGCAAGGTCGCACTGAATTAAGCATGGCAGTACTGGTAGCTGGAGCAGATGTGGACTAAAGGAACTGATCTCCTCCCTGCAGGGACAGACAAGCACCTCACACTGAACAGAGCAACTGGAGCCCCATAACTGGACACATGAAGGGGTACAGAGCAAGGAGCAGCCTTTTCTGCTGCTCCAATGATCTACCCACTATGCTCATCCTAGCAGTTACAGTAGCTCTATCCCTCCAAATCAAGAATAAAGGTTATAAAATCAAGACTGATATCTTAGAACAGTCACTTAGCTACAGAGACATCAAAAGGGGAATCAACAATAATAATCACCAAACTCTAAAAAACAAGCAGAGATAAAATTATGAATTAAAAAGGGACTTAACACTGAGTAAGTGTGAGCCAGTTGTTTTAGAAAGTGAGCTCTGGAAGGAGGCTGACCCAGGACTTAAGTTCATTCTCTGCCACTTCCTAAGTGCATGCCACTGGCCAAGTCATTTCAGTTTTGTGTGCCTCAGTGTCCTTGTCTGTAAAATGGAAAGACTAGCACTAACCTCTGAGAGTTATTTTGAGAATTACATAAAATAATGCCTGCAACAGTGTTTGCCAAAGATTTGGCAGGTGGTAAGTACTCAATAAACAACACCTATTATTAAAATTATGATTTTAACTCTTTCTAGAGTTATTTCTTTCTAGGTTACAAGTCAAAGTGGTCTTCACTAAAGGTGGGAGATCAGATAATTGATAGATCTTAATACACAATTATATGAGCAGATTTGTGGGAAGAGTCAAATCATGAGACCAGAGAAACCCACAAGATGGCTTTTATCTTCAGTTCTAGAGAAGCTAGGAGAGGAACAAGGGGCCAGTTGCCACAGGGATATTTCTCAAAGGATGTTCACTCTTTCTAAGGGAATCAGAGATGGTGTTAGATGAGAGGACCCTGGGCCTCCCTGGTGGCGCAGTGGGTTAGGCAACGCACTATGAAGCAAACCGCAGCCACTGCAGCACGAGTTCGATCCCTGCTGCCAGCCAGGGAGG
>JAGFMF010011747.1:3887124-3897954 GCA_019455555.1 Galemys pyrenaicus | reverse complement strand
GCATAAATAAATAAAATCTAAAAAAAAAACAAAAAAAAAAACCCATTTTAAACAAAGAATTTAAAAAAAAAAAAGATGAGAGGACCCCTAGGACCCCCTGGCTGATTTCAGTAGGAAACATTCTCAATGAAGAAAAAAACCCACAAAAACAAAGAAACAAAGGACTGAGGTAAAGCAGTTTCAGATTTCCAAGCTTGACAACTGCCAGGAGCATTCAAAAGGCCCAAAGTGGCCATTATTCACAGTTGGATCCAACATTAAATCCCCAAATCAATAAAATGTTAAAGCCAACAGAGAGGGCATTAGGCATGAGAGGGAGAGAGGTTTCTTTTCATTTCAATAGGAACTTGACTGCTATTTTTAACCCAATGGTAATTTGCTTCTGGATTGAAATAAAAGGAGATATTAGAAATGAGGATAGAAATGCTGTAATTCTATAGAAACCACTGCAAATCAAGCGTCTTAAATACGGGTCCATAGAGGTACATTCCAAGGCTCCCTTGGCCTTCGTGGGGTAGCCTCCCCATTACCTCATCTCCCAACCCCAAGCATTTAGGGATAGGGGTGGACAGTAGGTGGCAATGCAGGTTAAGTGAATGTGAACACTGACTTCAAGGAATCCAGACTTCAAGGGCGGGAAGCCTCAACTCCTGATGGGCCCACCAAGCTTCAACCCAGGTGTCCATCAAATAAAGGAAGGAAACACAGACCTTATTCTGGTTTTGACAAGACAAGGGCTGTTCCTGACACACTCTGGAACTTTAGCCCCAGCCTTCCCAGTCTTCATCTGTGTTTTCCCTGAGTTTTACCAATGTCAAAAGGCTTTCCACTAATGTAAATATGTCTTATATCTCACCTCAACATGGATTAGTAATAAAAGGCAGTGACCGAGCAATGAAATGAAACAGAACAAAAACGCGCTAAGAAACGCACACACTAAGCTAGTGTAGAAGACACAGAGGACACACTTTTATTTTTATTTTCCCTCAGCTTCTTCTCAAGAGTTCTAAATTACACCATTCACTGGTGAAAAAAGTCTCTACCAAAATGGAGACCATGGCGTCTTGAGATGTGGTCCCCTCACAGCCTACATCAGAAACACTGTGTGAGCCTCGCCAAATGCAGGGTCTCAGGTCCAACTTGCCCCACTGAATGGGATGTTATGCGCATGAGGCAGAGGAAACCACATTTTAGTCAGCTCCTCCTTCAGGCAATAAAATTGCTCTTTTACCTTAGAGCTCATGGGGTATCTTACCAAGAAGTAAACAGAAGCCTTTTGAAATAAAATATATTCAGGGCAGCATCAGCAACTAGGATTTATAAGGAGAAAGTTGTTTTTCTCTTCCTCTACCCCACATTCTTATTTTTTTTTTTTTTTTAGATTTTATCTGTGCATACAAGAGCTGGGGTACAGGCCAGAGGCATGGGTGGTGAGAGGATTCACCAGAGACAGAGTGGGGAGCAGAAAAGGCAGCTCAACTGAAATACACTGCTGAAGGGAGCAGGGGGTGAGGCAAGAGAGGTCTGCCAAGTCATGTGGGTCCCCTCCCTGGTCGGGGATCGAACTCGTGCTTCTGTGCCTCAGATGCTTCACAGTGCAGCGTTCAACCCACTGCATCACCAGGGAGGCCCCACCCCACATTCTAACTGCCATTTCCTTATCTATTTTTTTTTCCCTTTTAGTTTGTGTCTTGCCTCTTTCCTAAGATTTCCTGGTCTGAAAAATGTAAACATTGTTTATATTTTTGTATGCACGCAGTTAATACCTAGAGATTCTGGATGATGTAGAGAAATTTTGGAAGAGATCTTAATAACAGGTGGAGCATATGCTGTGTGTCAGAGTGTGTGATAAGTGTGACCCACAGTGCTTCAGGGGAGAATTTGAAAGTCAGTCTCCCCCTAAGTGTGTCCCCCACCCTGCAAAAAAAAAAAAAAAGAGAAGAGAAAACAACTGTAATTGGAGGTATAGTGACTAGAGGGAGACTTGATTACAGAATTGTGAGAATGTGTGCAAGATTATTTCTTTCTGAGAAGGAATCACACTGTGTTAGCTAAACATGGGCTTTTAGCATGTTAGAGGAGCAGGGCCTTTTATATAATTTGCACTTATTTCTGCTACATTATTAAACACAAAAACTTTGCAGAAGGCTCTTGATAAGTGAAGACCCTGGATCTGACCTTCCTTTGTTGTGTAACTGAGCCCCAGCCCCTCCACAACTGATGTTGCCATAGAAAAAAAAAAGTCTGTGTATGCAACATACTGTAGCAGCAACAGCATAGCCGACAAGTGCAAACAGAGGGTGTGAAGCATCACTCATCCCTTCACCTCATTAAAAAAAAAGGAGGGAAAAGCAGAAGCTGAAGCCAAGAGTCCCAAAGGCAGTTTATAAAGAACGCAGAAGCTGCACACCTGCGGCGTTCTACTAGGCTCTGACAAATTTCTCCTCCCCCTGTGGGAGCCTACCCTGTCCCAAACCTATGGTTTCCAATTTCTTTCTGATGGTATAGTCGCCGCCACCAGCTACGGCCAACTGCAAGAGCAGCTGGTAAAATACATTTCAGCAGAGACGGCCAAGTGTGGAAATCCCATGGGGAGGCTGCAAGCAGCGCTATCAGCAGCCTGGCTGTGCTATTTTTAGAACCATCTTAACTGATGGTCTGCCTGTTGTCTACCCCTGCTTTTCTTTTCCAGCCCTCTCTCTCCCCTAACCTGAGACGCCCAGCACTGACTGATCAATAATATGATAAAGAGCAGACAGCTGAAGGAGCAGGTAAACAACTGACATAAGTAGATAGATTTAGGAGTTCGACACCGTACAGAGATGGTGATTAAGGCAGGGTGTCTGCAGACAGATAGCCTGTAGAAGCATTCAGAATTCACAGATGGCCTGAGGGTGGGGTGGGAAGAGGGAGGGAAGAGAGGGGAGCCTGCAACACACAAAAAATTCTTGAGGTGCATTCCCTTTTTCTCCCCCATCTTGTGCTATATGGGGATTCTTGATTTAGCAGGGCAATGTAAAGAGTGCCACGTACAACGAGCTCCTTGACCTTCCCAAACAGGCGGCTTTCTGCAGAGTGAATTCTGGGGCAGTGAGGTTATGAGCAAGAGGGAAGAGAAAATTCATTAACAGATTTTCAGCAGAATCAAACCAACTGGCCTAGTCTTCTTGCTCTTCTCACAGGAACATTTAAACAGGAGCTTCCCCACTGCGACCTGGTCACAGGGCTTGAAGATCAAAATTGCAAGACCAGCAAGACTTGCCCCCCAAATCCTCAAGAGTAGGTACTAATGGTCTCATTTTATTTTCCTAAGATAATGGAACCATTGACTTTAGCTTTTTCCAGGCTGGAAAATCTCTCTTCATTGTCTCTCGCCATTATCTACATTCTTTCTTCAGTCTCTTAATGCTCAGGCCAAGAAAAAGAGTCCAACATGCTGGTAAGGAGTTTACAAGCAGAAGGGTCTGGTTTGAGTCCCAGTTGAGTCACTTAATCCCCTCCCCTATTCCTCTTTGTACCTTGAACAGACTATTTGACCTCTAGAGAGAGGGTTGGAATATATAAATTCAATCATATCATCCATCTCAATGCTTCCTGTTGTTCTTAAAGTAAGATCCAAGCTCCTTGCTTTGACTGGTAAGACCCTGTCTGGCTCTTGCCTATATTCTTACTTACCTTGTTCACTCTGCAGTAATATTTGTTTTGTTTTTCTTTTCTTTTAGGGAGGTTATTGTTTTATAGCTGTATGTGAGTCACTATATGTGCCTTAGAGATAGAGCATCACATCTCTTCAGATCTATGTCACCACCTACACCAACCACCAAAGAACCCACAGTTCTCACCATAGTCCATTGGGCCACACTTGACTCTCCACCTTCCCACTCCTCTGGTAGCTCAATTCAAATTTCCAGGGCTTATTATCAGTTTGGTTTTGACTGGCCTTTTGTTTTGTTTTCCTACATTGCATATATAGGTGAAAACACCTGGTATTTGCCTTTCTCCTTTATTTAGCTTAACATAATATCCTCCATATCCATCTATGCTGTTACAAATGGTAAAAGTTCATTTTTTATTGCTAAATAGTATTCCATTATATATATATATATCATATCTACTTGGGTATTGGAATATTGGAGTGTTTCCATAACCTGGCTATATATTATAAATAGGGCTTCAGTGAATATAGGAGTTAATATATCCCTTCAAAATAGTGCTTTTGCATTCTTCAAGTAGATTCTAGGAGTGAGATTGCTGGATCATAGGGTAGATTAGATATGTTTTCAATATTTTGAGAAAACTCCATATTGATTTCCATAGTAACTGGTCCAGTCTAGATTCCACCAACAGCATACAAGGGTTCCTTTTTCTCTACATCCTCAGCAATACTTTTGATATTGATTATTGTGACAGGTGTGAGATAGTGTCTCAATGTTACTTTGATTTACATTTACTTATTATTACATTAACAATAAGAGTTATTTTCCTATCATTAAAAAAAAAGAAACACTACTGATTATGAAAAAATATTTGCACATCATCCATCAGACAAGGGGTTGGTATCTAAGACCTATAAAGAACTCATACAACTTAACAAAGAGAAATAGCCCAACCATAAAATGTGCAAAAGAACAAAACAGACTCTTCGCCAAAGACTGACATTTGCTTTCTAACGTGCAGCCACATCTACCGTGTAGCCACCCTTCACAGTGATACAAACTTCCACCTGAATTCCTCCCTAGACCTGTTGCCCCCTGCTCACTTTTCATTCAGGTTAGTTCAATGGTACCTGCCAGCTAGGCCATAGTCAGTCTCCTATCCTTATTACATGGAGCCCTGCAATGTCCTTAGCTAGCCTCACTTTCTTCATAACCTACTGCCCTGGGGAAATGAAGCTGTTTATTTGTTGACTTGCTAATTGTGCTAATTTCCTGTCTCCCTTCTCTGAAATATAAGCTGCCTTGTTCATAGTTACATTATCAGCACTTAGAAATGGGTACTCAATAAATATTGGATGACCACTGCTGAATACACTTAGTCCTCACCTCAAAGAGAAATAATAATTCCTCATTAGCAGGGTTGTTTAGAGGACTAAATGAGAAATCAAACATAAATTGTTGACCCATTGCCTAGAACATAGGCTTGTAAATGTTATTTTTTCAGATTTAAGACCACTTCCTATAACTCTAAAACACCTTTCTTTTCCCCTGACAGTTCAAATTTTCACAATATTTTTCAAACACTCTCTCCAAATAATGTCCTAACACCAGATTTTCCCTCTTAACCAAATTGTTGTTATATTTTTCTTGTTACAATACTCTAAGAAGCCAGTGAAAAGAACTACTTGATTTTCTTAGATTATGTATGGGGACAAAGTCAAATCTTTAGTACAAGGCATGTTATTTTGACATGTCTAAAAGGTAGATGGACATCTACTGCTTGCTGAGAAATGGATAATCTATAAACTTCACAGGACTAGAAATCTTGGAGCCATCTGTGCATTTATGGACTAATGAGACTGGAGCTCCAAGAATTTCAAAGGAAGTCACTGAAAAATATGAGATCTTAGACAAAATTGAAAAATTAGGTAACCAGGAACACTACAATTTATAGCATACTAGTTATAGAACTTGTTAGTGGATTAAAAATAGATAATTTTATTTACCAAGCAATAGAAACAAGAGGATCAGGAAGAAATAAGGAGACACACATTCATTTCTAGCTTTGAGCCCCTCTCCTGCAGCTGGTGGGTGAGGGTGGGGTGGTCATTCACCGCACAGAGGCCCGATTCCAACCTTTTGGTTACAAACCTTCTGAGGCCATGTTTTTATCTCTCTTCCAGAAGCTGTCTCATGTGTAAGGCTAGACAAATTTCACATGTACAGGCCCTGGAAATGATTCCACAACTCTTGTTTCTTAACACAGTGTCTAGTATAGTTCCTATAGAATCGAAACTTTCTAACTTCTATGTGGTTCCCTTTCAAAGTTTGACATAACAAGATTATGAGTCTTGAGAATACTGATAAGAATATTTACTTTTCTCTGATTCCAGCATTTGACAGTATTGAAACCACAGCTGAGATCTATGACTTTCCTAAGTTGGAGGAAAATTTCCAAGGAGATGCCTTTTGTTTACAATAGTGTCTGCCTTTGATGTGGGTGCTTTCAAGTAATCATTAGTCTGCCCTTCCTTCTCTTCCCCCCGCCCCCAGCCCCCATTGAGAACTACATCGATATTACCTACCATTGTACATCAGAGAGGACTTGCCCAAAGCAGAGAGAAGGGGGACAAAGACTAAGCTGTGGCCTCATTCCTACTTAGACTCACTGCAAATTCTCATGCCACATGCCATATTATAATCAGCTGTCAGTTTAATTATGAAATACCTGAATGCTCTGTAATTACAGCTGTTTTTCATAAATGGCTGCATGCTTGTAAAGTAAAACATCCAACTAAGTAGTAACACCTGGAATCTGGAAGGTTCTTCTATTCATGGCAAAAACAACTCAATGGAGCAATTGATTGTGTCGACATCTTGTGTGAGTACCTCCTCTAAGTAGCCATCATCCACCACTTGACAGGTATAATTATACACAAGCAGATCACTTGATGACCATTCTTGATCCAAGAGACAAAGTATCCTCTGACATAGAAATAATTCTCTATAATATATATTTTGAAAGAATTTCTCATTTCAAGACCAAAGGAAGTAGAAAACCACCTTCCAGAAATATTTCATTATGTGAGCATGAACAAAGGCAAAAGATGAGACAGAACAATTTTACCTACTTCAGTGATGGTTCCACTATTCATAACATCACATGTAAAATGTGATGATAATTATATTACTTCTTGCTCACTATTACTAAAGTAAAAAAGCAAATGAGTAGTGCTGAAGCTGGCATGCAATCACAGCACCTTCCAGGAAATGGAAAAAGAGATATTGATAGTCACCTATGAAAACTCTGCCAACTTTGTAAATGAGCGGAAATGTTACTGTCTTATCTATTTGCTGTGACAATTGTGGTCTCTACTTTCTACTACCTGTATCCCATTGTATGGAAAGCAAAAGTCTGAGCTTTATCATCAGATTAAGCCACAAGAGTTAGTCACATGGTCTTGGCCTTCAAATAGTTTAGTGGAAAAATATTTCTACTATCCTGTACTAGAAATACAAACTTCTTACTGAAGTTATTAACTTATTCTACTTCCTTATCAGACCAAGAAAGATTTCTCACTTTTTCATTACATTAAAATTCCCAAACCAAGAAATACTCTTCAATGTGTAATTCCCAGTTGTAAAAGTATGTGAAATGTTTTAAATATTTGCTTAGCATTTTATGATATCCAATAAAACTTCCATGGATGTCTAAAGTAGAATTATTTCATTGTTGTTAGATGAATAAAGTTGAATGTACCATATAAAATGGAAACTGATGGATATGGCACTAGATGTGTTTAAGGTCCATATTTCAAAAATGTTCTCTTTATAACACTTGCTGTTGCCAACTCCAGGGAAGAAACTGGGGACATTAAAAGGAATATATTATATTCTCTTAGAAAAAAGGAAAAGATAAATGGAGTCACCCAGTACTATTTTATTGTTAAATAATTTTTTGACTTTCTCTGACATGTGGTATTAGCTAGTTATATGTAAAACACCAGGAAAATGGATATATTAATCCTGATTCAAATTTTAAAAACCCCTATCATATCTTGAAATAAGACCAGGTAGAAAAAAATAGCCCGTGCAATAAAATATAATCTCTTTACATTCATTATCTTGACCAATTAACTTGTAAATCCTCTGTTAGAGATACTGCATTTAGACTTCTACATTCAATAAAATTTATTCAGAATTAAAACAAAATTTAGAGTTTGTAACAGAATCTAGGCTTATATATATTCTAAATAGTATCCATAAGAATGAGTGTGTGAAAACAAATTAAGATATTAAACCAGTTTTGTTGAGTCTATTCATTTGTTATAAAAATAAAAGAATTTTAGAAACATGGTACAAATAATATGAAAAATATTTTAATCAACTAAAAGGCAAGTAATTAGTTGTCATATATATTCTTAAACACCTGTTATTAGGATGGAGAAATGCAACACACGTACAATACACACCACACACACACTATCATCTAGTTATGTATGTATTCGAAAGCAATTTCATTTTTAAAAAAATCCCAATCCATGATATACTCTTTTCATTAATTCATACTGACTTCTTCTTCTGGCTATAGGAATGGTAATGGGTTACTGATCATAGTATTTTAGTTTCTTCCAGAAATTCTTAACAGAACACAGAATTCTTTAGCATTCATCTGAAGTATTGTATCAAACACTATTGCCTAGAAAAACAACTTGTTTTTCAAGGCAAGACATTCTATTTAGCCACCCCAAGCTGCACTTCTGTTAGAATCACTTCCTCAATTCTCCCTAAGCAAAGGACTTGATTTTGAGCAAAATTAACTCAAGGAGTTGTATTTAGATGCAGGGAGTTCGCCTTGCACAAGTGTTTTTACAACTTCAAACATAATGGATTTAAAATTATTATATATTCAAAGCTTCATAAAATTACCATATAATAAAGGATCAGATACACTATTTTCTATAAAACAAACTGTTGGTAACTGTAGAGTAGGGTAAGGTCTATTCAGTTCTGTAGTATCCCATCAACTGATGAGTTTTGGGCATCTAGGCAACCACAGTGAAACTACTAATATTTGAATTTTTTACCCAGCTTAGCAAGCAGAGATCATTAACAACAGTTAAATCCACTTTATTGCTGATCAGCCCTCCCCCAAAACTTGATCCTTTATCTTACCCAAAGCCCAAATGCCATTTTCTCTGAAAGAATACCAGAATGATCTTAACTAAAGTTGTCCTTCCTCCCACCCGCCGGCATTTACTTTACCCTGTTTCATTTTCTCCATTGCATCAAGTCTTATCTTATCTGTACATGCATATATATGTTCACAAAAAACAGAATGCAAACTTCATAAGGATTAGAACATTACTGGCCTTGTTTGGGACTACACTACCTAGAATAAGACCTAGTACCTAGAATAAAACTTTTGTACATGAGTAGGCTTTTCTGATCCTCCATATGCCCTATAGTTTAGGACCCTAGGTACTTTCGATAAAGGCACCTGCCTGCTGGCCCCCATCTTGAGATCGCCAAACTATGGCCCTTGGAACAAATCTGGTCTGCTACCTATTTTAGTAAATTAAGCTTTACTGGAACTCAGCCTAACTTGGTACATTATACACTGTCTATAGCTGCTTTGGCACAACAATGGAAGATCTCAGTTATGACAAAGAATTGAGTTGCTGTGATAAACTGTATGGCTCACAAGGCTATAATGCTCACTATCTGTCCATTCATAGAAAAGGTTAGTCAATCCCTGTCTACGCTTCTTAGAGTGAACCACTCAGTTTTCAAGTCTGGATGGAAATACTCATAGATGAATTTACTTAATGCCATTGATTCCCTTTTGTGAAATAAATACTTAAGTGAATGCTCCATTCATTTGAGTCAAACCAACCTTTTCTCCAAAAGGGAATGAATTTGAAAATTAACCTAGCTCTCAAATATGAAATTTGTCATTAATAGAATCACTCACTGGAAGACCTAGATCAATAACATTTGAACTATAAATTAAGTAGTAATTTAGAAGGGGAAGCTAAACCAACATTTATCACAGAAAAGGTGATGAAATTCTCATCAATAATATTTGCTACCTGCAGGTAATTCACATAAACCACCAGTCTGATTAGAGAGTGTTCAAGTCAACCAGTTCTTTAGTACAAAAAAAAGAAAAAAAAAAAAGGATGGATATTACTGCTCCATAGTAGAGTGACTCTGTGCCCTCAGCGGTGGTGACAATAAAATCAGAAACAACAAAGTATGCTTCTACCTAGGACAAAATATACTGTAAGTGCAAGGGAGTACTCTTCCACAAACACCACATGAAATTGACCTTAGATCCCGATGGTATGGTGTCATTTTCCCCTGACATAGTTTTGAGTAAGAACTGGCCATGAGACTGAGGCAGTCAAATAGCTCAGCATGTCAGTTCCCACTTCCCAAATCACAAGGAAGGCAGGCACAAGGCAAGCCAGTGGTGCTACTCAGTGGAAGTCTACATAAATTATTTTTTCCAGCAAGACATGGAAAAATAGCATGACCTGACAGGCACTAAAGCCACAGCAAGCATTTCACTTATTAACTTGAACCAATTGGCTCTTTTTCCTTTCCAAAGATTCTGTGGAATTTGTTGGGAAAGACAGAGTTTTCCCTTTAAAATGTTCTGATGGGACCCAAAAGTTTTCCCATCATATATCCA
The DNA here is from genome assembly GCA_019455555.1 of Galemys pyrenaicus. Lineage (NCBI taxonomy): Eukaryota > Metazoa > Chordata > Mammalia > Eulipotyphla > Talpidae > Galemys > Galemys pyrenaicus. The sequence goes on along the minus strand of JAGFMF010011747.1, from coordinate 3,887,601 downwards.
TTCCATTTGAAGGAGATTCTTCTGATTCATCTTCAGATCAGGTAAAGGTGAATGCACAATAATAAGTCAGAAACAAGACAAGTTGTTCTAAAGATCAATGGTTAATTAGTCCTAGAATGTTCCCTAGCTTCCTCCCTCCCTCCCCTCTCCTCCCCTTCCCTCCCCTCCCCTTCCTTTCTCTCCCCTCCCTCCCTTTCCTCCCCTTCCTCCCCTTCTTCCCCTTCCTCCCCTTCCTTCCTCCCCTCCTTCCTCCCTTCCTCCCTTCCTCCCTTCCTTCCTTCCTCCCTTCCTCCCTTCCTCCCTTCTTTCCTTCCTCCCCTCCTCCCCTCCTCCCTTCCTTCCTCCCTCCCCTCCTCCCTTCCTCCCTTCCTCCCTTCCTTCCTTCCTCCCCTCCTCCCCTCCTCCCTTCCTCCCTTCCTCCCTTCCTTCCTTCCTCCCTTCCTCTCTTCCTCCCTTCTTTCCTTCCTCCCCTCCTCC
>JAGFMF010011747.1:3813048-3886563 GCA_019455555.1 Galemys pyrenaicus | reverse complement strand
TCCTCCCCTCCTCCCTTCCTCCCTTCCTCCCTTCCTCCCTTCCTCCCTTCCTTCCTTCCTCCCCTTCTCCCTTCCTCCCCTCCTCCCTTCCTTCCTTCCTTCCTCCTCTCAGTTAGCCAAGGGATTTCTACGTCAAGAATACATTAGTGTGATAATGTCCACATTCTGTTTCCTAGTTATTGCAGAGCCACTGGTGAAATTAAATGATACTTTAGACCCCTGAAGGCTGAGTTCAGTGAAGCTGGACTAAGAGTTTTACCTTCCACAACTGGCCACCCCAAGAAGATAATCCTTGTGAAAGGGAATTGAAGAAGTACCATGGAACACATGGCTATTGATTACACTAGTCAGGGAGAAATGGTTAGACTAAAAAATTATGCCAGCCATAGACATCAGCCCCTTAAACACTAACATCCCAAAATAAGGCCAGGAAAATGTGAAGCATTATTGTATGCCTGTATGCAAACCTTTATGGAAAAGATCTTTCATAGGAGTCATAATTTATCTTTGTCCCTGAAGAAGACATCCAGAAGCAATTAAGAATTTACAAAATGCAATATTAAAAGGATACTAAAAATTTGAATGAGCCCCTTAACTATAAGAGGCATCATATATTTCAGTGATTATACAGTAGGCAAATCGGTCACCAAAATAACCGCCCTTCTTTGAAGCTTCCTCATCCATAAAAATCAGATAATATTATCTATTTCAAGAACAGTTTCACAGGCCGGCTAGCGGGACAGACACATGAATATCCCCAAGCTTGAGGAAGCACATTATACAGCAAATTTAAGACAAAAAACCTACCACAAGGTCTATTAGGAAGAGAGAGACAGTGAACAAGAGGGAGCTTTTTCTTGCTTTTTGAATAGGGGTACCCACAGGTTCCATAAATTATTTAGATGGCCTTGCCCATGTAACTATGTATAATAGTTGCCCATGTAACTATTATAGGGGACCTATTTCCCTGAATCATAAACAGCAATGTAAACCAATGTTACTTCATGATAAATATATGTGCATATATCAAAAATAAATAAAATATGCAGATCTACATAAATGAATAAAGGATTTCACATAGGTAACAACTGAAGTACTCCCTGGTCCAGAACAAATGCTCATGGAATATTGGCCCCTATGATTTTTGTGGTTGTTTTATTTCTTTTGTATTTCTTCATGTGAAAACACATAAACACATATCACTTGTACCACTTAAGTCTACCTGGGTCAGATAAACCTTCCTGGTTTTAGAGCAAACCCCTGGTCCCTGTGACCTTGGTAGATGAACATCGTCCCTCTTCATTCTCTCACCTGACTTGGAGAGAGACAGAGAACTCTGACTTTATTTCACACAAGCCTCTGGATCAGCTGCCACAAAATTCCTCCATTAACACCCTAGAAGATCCCTAGGGTACACTAAGATTTTTCCAATGCTGATTCCCACCCTGTCTGTTGCCTATGAAACATTTTATAAAAGAAGTAATTCCCTTTGTCAGGTCGTAAAGGTTGGACGAGTACCCAGGAGGTCCAGGGAAATGATGTGTCCACTGTTCCAAATTCAAACGATGAAGAAGCCATGCCAGCTGTGAGACATGAGGGCCAGGCCCTCAGAGCAGCCCTGTTTTAGCTCCCTGTCTGACGCTGGCACGGAAATCACATGGCCAGGAGCAAAGCTGGTCTTCAGCCATTTTCCTTCTCGCGCATTGGTGGGAGAGCTACTGCTACTAACGATGATGATGGGTCAGAGAATTCCCCTCAGACCCAGCACTAAAGAATCCCTGAGCAGCTGACGTGACCCCAAACACTGTTCCTCCCACCACGTAGTGCGGCCACTCCTGCTTTTGCTCCTGTGTTGCTTTCTTGTGGCATTATCTTCTCATCCTCTTTAGAATCCATTTGATGCTTACAGAGGCCTATGAAACAGCACAGGGTTGAGTATATATTTCTATCCAGAGTGGGTGAGACATAAAACCTATACAATTTAACATGCACAGAACAACACCGCACCAAAGTCATTCGCCCTCAAATGTCTCTTTCAGCCATCACCGTTTATGGGAAAGGACTGCACTGCTTTGAATCACAATCCCTTACTCTAAATGCTAGCATTCAAACAGTAGTATTTAGTAACAGTCTAAAACCTATTTTTCTTTAGTAGTTAGGCAAAAGTCCTTGTCAAGGTCACCTACAGTATTTTCACTGGATCTGCTGAGATCTCCCTCTGTGTGAATAGGGATTAATTTTCCTCTGACTAAGAGCTCTGCATTCATCTACACAGATTTCCCCCATAGCCCCCGTTTCAAGTCTTTAAATTTAGAGATTAACTAATCCAATCAAAGAGTGCTAATGTCAACTGTGTCTGGCACTGTGCTAGAGAGGAGAGAGGTGATGAGTGGGACATTGTCCCAAACTGTGAGGAGTCCAGAGACTGACTCTGGAAATGCACAGGTAAACAGCTGGAGTCACATCAGTGTCCTGTGAGTTCCAAACAATGTATATGCAAAATGCTACTGGCCCTGAGAGGTAGCCAGGCTGAACCTGAAGGGGTGGGGGGAGGGGCTGTTTCCTCAAGTGGTGGCTCCTGAGCTGTCAGGAAGGATCACAGCTGCATAGCAGTGGCAAGGCAGACACAGGGAGCATGGCACGAGAATAGAGATATGAGAGCACTGCTCAGGAACTGGGGTGCTCACACCATTTCCAGGACTAGAGCATAGAGTCTAATGGAAGAACCAAGAGGAGGCCAACCACGCATTGGGAACATGGATGGATTCAGCAGTGCTCAGTGAAGACATTTGAACACTATAAGCACCTACTGCTCTCCATGCCTGCACCATAATTTCTAAGCCGTCCTCTAGACGTTCCTCAACGCCACGTGCTTTTCAGCTGCAGAATTAAAGAGTGTTTGGAGACTAGTTATGAACAAAAATGGGGCACTAATATGCTGATAGAGCTGAGCTAAGGAGGCCTGGCTCTGGAAAAGTCATGTTAGAAAAAGACAGCCTCAAGAAAAGTAATTTATGAGTTAGAGGTAGTGTCTTTCATGGGGACCTTTACCACTTACTCGTGTAGTGGTGGTTGGTGTCACTGAAATTCAACACTTAAGCATCTGAGCAGGAGAGATAATATGTGCTGCAATGGGGAGCAGGAAATTTGGGATCCAAGAGACATCTGAGATCAGGTTAAAGCATTTCATGTTATTAAGTCTCATTTCTAAAATGAGGCCAATGACACCTTTCTTACATGATTGAGCTGAAGATTAAGCAAGATTATGCAAGCAGACTGCTCATCCCCATGCCCAGCATGTAGAAAGCAATCAATCTTTGCTATTATTTTTAGTATAATTAGTAGCCATCTGTGAAGTCAATCTTTATATAATGAAATCAACGGTTTTCATTTTATTGTAAATGTCTTTGTGTGTGGACTGAGGAGAATTCATTTTTGCTATGATAAAAGAAGAAAGGAGCTCAAGGAGAATATAGCAAGAGAAGAGAATGGGGCCGTGTCTTCACTTGGTGCTCACTTTTCTTGCCTTCTGAATGTTAATGGTGAGACTCTCACCTCTCAGTTTCTACCAGGTATGGAAGGATGAGGATTAATTCCATCATGGATAAACACCTGGGCCCTGACCTCACCACTAGAAGACACAGCATCTAGTTTTTCTAGCTCTCACAATCAGCAAGCTTTTTTTCTAATCGTTCCTTCACCAAAAGAGAGTTTGAATATAAATAACGATCAAGGACTCTACCAGTTAATTTAAAGTTCCCAACTACTGAAAGGTATGGTGTGAGTTTAATTTTGACTCTCAATTTCTTCTCATGAGGGGATGGTAAGTCTCCCTTGCCACACCCTGTGGTTCATAGTCTGTCTTAGTCATCTCCCTTTGTGTTGGCTTTTTCTCTGTGAGATGGGAAAGGTACAGAATTTTTCTACAGGGATAAAACATGCTACTCTTATGAAGTTCCAGTAGGAATCTGCATGTGTATCCTTCTTTTGACTTTGTCCATTTTGCACATTTGTTGTTGCCATCTGCCACTTCTGCTCCTTTCACGCCTCCTTTCTGTCACTCTCCTTGGGCATCCTCATTTGGTCACCTGGGCATTGTTTTTCCCTCAGACTGTGGAAAACCACTCGTAGGAAATCGACAGGACTTCCTCTGGCTTCCACTACTTTTTTTTCTTTGTATTATTTCTGGAACAGAGGAAAAGCCCTCTGCTTATTGCTTTAGAGTTTATCCTGCTCACCCTTGTGGGTAATACCAATTTAATTTGTCTGTCATCGCCTGGATATCAAAACTATTCATATTGTTGGTCTTCCTCTGTCTATGAGTTTAGATCATACTATCCTTTCTCATTGGTACCTTTGCAATTCCTGTGTGCTCCCCCCACACACACACACACAGACCTTCCAAAGGGAAATACTATCCCATGTCATTATTAAGAGGTGGCTTGGTTGAGGTGTCAAAGTGCTCACTTGATTAAAATTCAGAAAGCAAAATGTATGACGACTCACTCCCGCCGCTGATCGCCCTGAGACCTCTCACAATGCACTGGCATCCACAAAACTTAGTTTCTCATTTTATAAAATGTTGTTATTAAAAAACATCAGACCCAACAGGCCTAATGGGATGATCCTGAATTCATAACCATTCAAAGATTTTGCTTCAGGGAATATGATCTCTATTACATTTTGTCTCTCTTTTGGAACACATATGCCTCTTAACATTTTCCCACCACAATGTAATTGTAGCCACTCCAAAAGCTGAGTACTTAGCTTATTATAAATAAACACTGTGCCTCCTGCTTCTCCCTGATCCCCTCTCTTGCATTGCAGCCCCTAACAATAGCCCTTCCTATAGCCACCAATAAACTGGCTATGGACAAGGGGTTGGCACAAGGTCACAAGGCTTTGGGGTGATAGTACAACAACTTTGCGTATACAGATACTACACAATCAGATTTACTGAAACCACTTCTACTTTGGAAAAAAAAAAAACATATACATCTCTTTAAGGTTTAATTCCCTAACTTCTAATAAACTCCAAGTTAGAAAGTTTTGTGATTTTAGTCACTTAGCCAATAGAACAGTCAGAAAATTACTCCATTTCTTTTAAAAACAGCATGCTCCAATCTCCACTTTTCTTCTCAAAACTGATGCTAAAATGAAAAAGCCTGTCTTCGCTGAGATGCTCTGAAACAGTGGGAAGACTTGCACTTTTTGGCTAATTGTTCTGCAAAATCTAGCATTCAAGTTAAAATCTTCTCTATAAAATATTCTCCTAACATATGGGTGAAACCTGTTGTGATTTCTAAATATATACTTTATGTATTTTAAGCAGATATATGGATTTTTTCATAACAAAAGCGTGATGCACGAACCACAGGCACTGGCAGCTTGGGATGATGATGTCAGCTTGCTCTATGGTGGCTGTATACACTATACGTCACTTATAAAGTGATCTTTCCTAAATGTCAAAATGTAAACCATGTCTAGCACTACTACTTATTGAATCTGTCAAGTTGAAATTCTTCCTGTAATTAAAGTAGACTACAGTACAAAAACATATCTTAAAATAATAGCAGGAAAAACAGGATATATTTAAAAATCCCAGTGCTTGAAACTTCAACTATTGAGAGGAGGGACAACAAACTTGTGAGGTGTAAACAGGCAGCCAGATGCTGGAGAAAAATCCCAGAGCAACAGTCAGACAGAGAAAAGTTGGAAAAAGACCTGGCTAAGGGGGTAGTGTTCAGGGCCTCAACACAAAGAATGCCCTCAATGGGGGCCTCCCTGGTGATTCAAGGATTAAGTTGCAGCACTATGAAGCTATCTGCAGCCACTGCAGCATGAGTTCGATCCCCAGCCAGCGAGGGGACCCACATGGCGCAGCAGACCTCTCCTACCTTGCCCGCTGCTCCCCTCAGCAGTGTATTTCAGTCAAAATACCTATTCTCCTCCCCACTCTTTCTCTGGTAAATCTTCTCAGTCCCTGCACCTCTGGCCTGTACCCCAGTTCTTGTGTGCATAAATAAATAAATCTTAAAAAAAGAAACCACAATGTGGAATTGAATATTAAAATCAACAAAAGCTATGAGAAACTCTGGGCTTCAGACATACATACTTGAGTTTCAATTTTACTAAGAAAAACAGAAAGTGGCAGGGTAGAAGAGGAGGAAATACGCATTCTATGGGGATTCATCTGCATTTTTTCTTGGAAATCCATAGAATCAATCTCTAAAACTAATATCAACACCTGACCCCAGTTAACTCTCAGTCAGTGTTCCTGGAATAAGTGAATGAAGAACAAGAAAGGAAGAATGACATGACAAAATGTTAGTATTTATTGATACATATTCATATTCATGAAGTTTTCCTGATGTTGACCAAACCTTAGCCAAATCACACTTTATGAAAACCTTCATTTCATCTGAAATCCCTTATACTAAAGAATTAGTAATATATATTCTTTCAGATTATTACTAAAAAAACTCACTCCAGTTAGTTTTCTTCCTTTTATAATGACAATACTGAAAGCTTTTGATTCCTTAGAATATTTGTATAAATAATAAAGATAGAGGGATGGGTAATATCATTACCTCACTGACTTAATTACTTATTGAATGTATACTATAGCCCAGGTAGCGTCAAGTCATGAAAATCTTACAGTAACAGACATCAACATAAATGTTTTGGGCTGTGCTGCTATAAGATACAACTATTATCTGTGATTATATCTCCAAACTATGTGCCCTAATTTAACACAATTAAAGAGAGTGACTTGAATCACAGTTGGCAAATAGTTAGCAAATAGTTTCTAGGAGTCTACATATTGCCTCTCTTGCTTGATAACACACAATAAATTTTTCCTAAGTTGGCAATGTTTTTTCTAAAATGTTCAAATAGAAAACAAATCCTATTTTATTTAGCAATGTTTCCTAGCATTTAGTATTTCTTCTATTTTACATATATCTTGTAACTTAAGTCTGCTTTTTCCTTCTCCTTTGCTATTTGCTCTGCTTCATCCTTTGATGAACCAAAACACTCTTTTCCTTGGAAGGCACTTATTTATAATTTAATGTTTCAATCTCACTTCCAGTCTCCTCTTTAATTGGGTTCTTGATCCCAATCCCTTCATCCTTTCTAAAATCTAGATGAATTATAAATGTTAAAATGCCTTCCTGATTGAACTTTTCCATACCAGGGGCTCACAACATGTAAGAGAGTCAAACCAAAAAGTTAAATAATCACATCCTAGAGTCCTGGGACCATTTTAAATCACAGAAAATATGGCCTCAGTTAAAGTGACTGAAAGAGAAGTTTTCCCTGAGAGTGTCTCTTTTAACCTTTTCTCAAAGACATTCCCCAAAGTTGGGAACGGATGGCACTAGGGATCAAAATACAAAATGGCTCTTAATATGCTACTTCTCTGGATATCATGAATGAATCAGATTAGAACTGAGCCACCAGCCTTTGATAACATGTGTCATTTCAACCACCTAAAATCCAGGTGTGAATCTCTTAGCATATTGACTCATCCTGTTAGTTTTCAACAAACTAGTTGAGATAAAAACACAAGAGATTTTAAGAGGACTACTCTTACTTACTCTTGGTGAGCAAGACCTCCTTTCTCACTATGGTGTGCATTTCTAAAGTTATAACAGGAATGTGCCAGAGAAGTCAGACAGTAATGTTCTTAACCAGAAATCTCTATCCATACAGCAAAAACTATTATTTCTCTGATCCTTTTACTTTAGTTCCCACTTAGACTATATGAAGTTGATATTAGAAGATATTAATGTCACAAATATGATACCATCAAATCATATCTATGCATTTTAAAGATCATTTCATTTTAGAACACCATTGAGCTTTTATTAAAATGAAAGCAGGGTTCCCAGAAACAAACACAGACATATTCATGAAGTTAAAATATGTTCATTAGTTCTGGGTTAACAGCAAGTATTTGTTTTATCATAAAGGGAAAAAAAAATCCCAGCATGACCCAAAGATACACTCATCAACAGTCTAAAAAATAATGTTACTGATGTAGAATCCAATGCAGTTCTTATGCCCTTAGAAAGAGTTCACTACTCCTGAGTAAATGACTCTAGAAAGTAGGGATGCACATTTCATGGGCATTTATTAAACTATGAAGCACTCCTAAATAAGTATAGTTCTCAAAAGGTTATCTTTCAGCTGCAATACTATGATAGTGTCAATCAGTATCATCACTATCAGAGCAGCTGCACCAGCATTACCACCACACAGTCAGCAAAAACTATGTTCCAGGTTCTGTTCTTACTTAGATGTGTGGACTACCACTATGCCCACTTTATAAGTGAGCAAACTGAGAATTGAAATAAATCATCCGAAGACACATAGCTCATTAGGTAGAGATAAAGGATGAACCCAGGTGGTTCTGGTGTCTGCCTTGCTCTTTGTAATCTCGCTGACATGCCTCTCTCTGCTCAGATTTCAACATAGGAACAGAGGAGTGAAATCACAAAATATAGCATATTGTCAATATAGCATATTGTCACTTCTACAACACCCCTGTTTTCTAAAAAAAGATTAACATGTATAATTCTGCTGCAGCAGATTTCTATTCAAAGCTTTCTGAAATAAGTGGTCACCAGAGTTTGAATGATAATAGGGCCCTATATAGACTTGAAGATGTGGAAGGATGGGAGGGAAAGTTCAAAAGGTGACAATGGGCTCTTGTTAGAATATGTGCAACACCATTTTGAAGAGCTATTTTGAAATGGTGATTATAAAGTTTGATTATGTGATGTCTTTAAAAGGGCAAGAAGAAACAAACACAAAAGAACACACACAAAAAACATACTTTTGGTTGTCTCTGAGGAAGAGAATTCAAGGATTATGATTAGGAGTAAGAAGAATTGTTACAAGTTTGCCTTTTGTTCCATGTGAGATATTTTAACTATTAAAAATTTAAAACATTTTGATTAATATTTATTAAGTATATTTAATATGAAGTATTATATTCAAACCTGGTTATTACTGATACCACTAACACACAAATTTATTTATTTATTCATTTATTCATTTATTTATTTATTTATCCAAGAAGCGGGGTATAGGCTGGAGGTACAGAGGGTGAGAGGATTCACCAGAGACAGTATGGGGAGCAGAACAGGTGGAAAGACTGCAATACACTACCGAGGGGAGCAGCAGTTGTGCTATGTGGGTCCCCTCCCTGGCCGGATATTGAACTTGTGCTGCAGTGTCTGCAGGTAGCATCACAGTGTTGCGACTTAACCCCTTGCGCCACCAGGGAGGCCCTTACACTTAAAGTTTTATATAAGATCCAAAACTATGCTTCAGAAACCTAATTAAAAATCAGATTTTGAGAAAAATTGAAGTACAGTGTATAGAAATAAAATATTTCAGGTTTGATGTTGAAGTTTGATAGATAATACATGGTCATTTATAAGATTAAGCAACTTCTCATCTCCATTAAAACTGATAATTGAAGTGGTCTGGTGAGGGAACTGGCCACCAGTCATGTTTATCCAAATCTTGGAGCGGATCCCAAAGAGGGTTCTACGATTTCCTTATCAGTGAAGAAATCAGCCTTCCCGATTGACCTGAGCTAAGCACTTGTGAAATTAAAGGGATGAGCTTAACAATTCACGCCGGGGTTTCCAGGTAACCAGGTCTAAAGATGAAGTCACACAATCTGGTTCCATAGAGGGTAAAGACAAACAAGAAGAAAAACAAAGTCTGATGTAACAGACTGTCGCTCACCAAGGTATGCCTACATTAAACAAGAACTGGCCTTTCAGTGTGAACTTAGCAATGACACTGGGAACTTGAATCCGCTAAGAAGCCAAAGATAGAGAAGCAGAGGGCAAGACACAAGAGCAAGAAAAGCAAGCACAATGGAAGAAATATTTGAGTAACACTGGTAGCTCTCAGAGGTGTGATCTGGAGATGGTGCATCTTTGCAAAGTTTCTTTCCTGCATCTCTGATATTCCCAGGCACCTCTGTGAGGATTCTGAGGTAACAGTGACAAGCTCACCAAAGCTGTTCTCTCACGAAAGGACACCAGTGGGATGCCAGTGTCAGTATTTGACATGGCCCAGTATTTTTTTCTCCTCTGTGTCTAAGAAGAGAAAAGGAACCTTGTTAAAGCTAAATTAGTAAGGCCTCAAGTTCAAAGTAAAAGGGTTTATACAGTAGAAGCAAAATAATCAGATACACAAACTCGCAATTTCCGTGTCAGACATGACAACTGTCTTAGAAAGTTTGAGGAAATCTTTTACAGAGGAATTAGCCTTTTTGAGGCAGCAAACAAGAAATTGGTAGGCATTAATATGCATTCGCTACAGCCATTTATGCTATACTGTGTCTCATTAATAATCAGTTTACAACATCCACTCATACTACACGTGACTTGAAGGGGCAGAATGAGGGGGGTGCTGGGAAATCACAGAAAGTGTCACAGAGAGGTGAGAGACAACAGCCACACACTTTCATTTGACAAACACCTGTGAGATCAACAAGAAGCTCATACCTGTTTTCAAAACTCCGTGCTTCTTAGGTCCTCCAGCATCATGGAACCCTACTGATTTCCCTCAGAAATTCTCCAAAAAACACATCTGTTTTCTCTAGCCAGGATCCAGTTCACCCTGGAGCACCATTCACCATGATGAATGCCAACTCTGTTGCTCTTTGCAATTTAAAAGTAAGTTCCAGCCTGGAAATATCCTTATTTCATGTTTTTATTATTCCTGCCAGCTGAAAGTGAATCAAATTCAGTATGATCCCCATTTCAACCAAAGACCTTGATTTCCACACTCTCTAATAAATGCTTGGTGATAAAAGAATGTATCATACGGTTCTCTTGGAGGATTTCGAAAGCAAGGGGATGAGTGATGAAAATTCATATCATAGACATTATGGGAAAAGACAAAATATCAAAAAGAGAAGGTAAGAAAGAGAAAAGGACAGAGGGCTGGTTAGACAATTGCTCCTGCTTCTTGGATCCTCACACAGTACAGCTGCCGTTACTGCTACGAGAAGCAATCAGGGAGGAGGATGAGTCTCAAGGTCACGGCCCTCTGGCATGGTCATTCCTTTCTCTTTATGCCGAGAGATCATCTTTATGTGTTTTGTTTTGTTTTTTTCTTCTCTCCATTACAAAGAATATCACGCACACCCTGGCAAATGGCCATTTCCCAGAATAAGCAATATTTTACAGCAGATGAGCAGGAAAAACAAGCAGAGGATGTCCTCCAGGATTTTACCTGGCTGACTTTAGACAGGCATCCCCCAAAAAAGAATTACTAGAGAAGTTCGTGAACTTATATTCAAACTTGATTAAAGCTTACTTTGCTATGTCCCTTCAAGGAAGAAAGAAGCCGTGTTTTGAAATTTGAGCAATTACACTCTCTGACTTCTATTAAAATGACTATCAGAAAAAGGCTAAGGGGCAAGGGGAAAAGCCCTCACATGCTCAAACTCAGGCTGCAAATCAATCTTGTTTCTTGTACTCTCACAAAGGAAAAATGAGTAAAGAGAAGTGCTGCGTACCCATTACAGAAATAACAAGATTTTTTAAGAGGCTGAACTATGAACTCAACCACAGAGTCCATATGGAGAGGACTTCAGAAGTTCTAATGACCTACAGGTACCTGGTTTCCCTCCTACTTCTGCTTCAGTCGTCTCAGACTTTTCCACCCAAGTGCCAGTAATGGCTTGGATGAAACCAAGAAGACAATCAAAATGAAATGCTTTTGAATCCTTGTCTTATCTTAAAGATTATGTTTATTTGCATTCTTTTGCAAAATATATCACTTAGTTTTCAATTCAAGCTTTTACTCCAAATCAGCAATTAAAACTGAGTTCCAGAAAAGGTATCACATTTATTCTGCGAGTCTGCATGAACCTAGACACACACCTGTATGCCCAGCACTGAAATCTTAGGTTAAAGAATTTTCTATTCAACCATGGAGTACCAGTATACACTGTATATTTTTTATCCAAATGCTGTCAGTAAAATCAACTTTCTCAGTATGTTAAAGGTTCATCATAAGAATTCAAAATTGATTTCCAAAATCCTATCTTGGCTCTTTACCTAAATATTGCATTAAAACCAGGTAAACATTTTCTATATTGTGATCAAGTCAGGAGCACAATTTTGCTGACAGATTTTCTCTCGAAGCAACTTTGTCTCTAAAAGGAAGGTTTTTTAAATAAGTTTTAGAAAACCTGCTGGCATCTGTGTCCTAGGGAAGAAACACTGTCTTCCCAGGAGAAAGAATTCTGGGATGTGTTTCTCATGGCTATTCAAGGCTGATCAGATGGAATATAGGGAACGAATTCGAATATATGGAATTAATTCCAGGATAAAGTGTGAGTAGAATAGCAAAAGCAAGTCCTGATATCCCTCTCACATAATTTTAGTTCTTGGTTCTCCACATAAGTCCCTGAAGTCAGAAGATGCTAGATAAACTCACCCATAAAAGACCAGATATCAGATTTTACTAGATTCGATTTTGATGAGGCTTTCCACCTTCATGCTCAGCATCCATATTATCACCTTCTGGAAACTAATGCAAAAGGAAAGGAAAAAGCTTTGCATAGATATGCTATGAAATTCCTATTAAAGAAGCCAGACACAAATGGCTACGTATTATGTAATTCCATTTATAGGACATTTTCAGAGAGAAGTAAATGTATAGAGACAAAAGAGATAAGCAGTTGTCTAAGGTTATGGGGAACAGCAAGGATTAACTGCAAATAGACATAAGGGAACTTTGAGGGGGGATTGAGATTCTAAAATGTAAATGTGGCAATATTTGGTCATCCCTATCAATTTAATAAAAACCAATGAATTGTAGACTTGCAATGGGTGAATTTTGTGGTATGGAAATTATACCTCAATAAAGCTGCTTAAATAAAGAGAAAACTATAGTCTTTGTGGAAAAAGGATGTTTCAATTAGGCTTGTAATGATCTAAATTCCCTGAGAAATGTCTGGCTAATTAGAAATATTTAAACACAGCAAAATAGGACATTGCTTAAATTAACTGAAAGTGACACCAAACAAACATAAAGCACTCTACTTTTGGAGACAGTGACACAGTATTTTTTACATCTCTTTTCTGTTCATTTTATTGGACATTTGCCTAAGAAAATTATATTTGGGCTTTTTTACTTTGTCATCCTGATTTTCTATGTCCCCCAAAAGAAGGTAAGCAAACTGGCACTTGCAAAGTATTTAATATGATGGAACAAACAAGTAAATAAGTGTAAGCATTGCTTTATTGCCTTCTCTGAGTTTGTTCTTAGAGTCAGTCTCTAGCAAGGGAAAAAAAAATCAAAGTATGAGGACTGTGGATTGGAAGCTCAGTAAATCCAGTTATTCCCTACATTCACAGAAAGACTGAAATGTGCTTCTGTTTTCCGGCTTCCTTTGCATTTAAGACAGCCATATCTGACCAAAAAAAAAAAAAAAAAATGGCACAAGTGATGTTTGTCACTTCCAGACAAGGCAATAAGACATGCTGTCTAAAGTCTGAGCTCCTTCTCTCATACACAGTTGAAAGTCAAGAAGTCCAAAGTGGTGGGAAAGCCCATGGAAGAATCTAGATGAATGGCTTCTTTGAAAAGAGCTGACCAGGAGGACTGCCGAGTTGACAACGGATTTTGCCAGAACCAGAAATAAGCCTTCCCTTTCCTTTCTTGAGCTATTGGAATTTTTGTGATAGCAATCACCCTAATTACCCTAGTTAGCTAATTAGTTAATTATTTAATTATCGTAGTTAATAGAAAATGCTTGCTGTAGGACTCAAGGCCTATTTCTTCCTTTTATCATCGAGTCCTTTTAACTTTCCATCATGCCCATCCTTTCCCTTCCTATTTGCCTACCTCATGGACAACAGAAAATGGTCATATCTGAGCTGGAAGAAGAAATGCATGAGTCACACTCAAGTCTGCCCCTTTTCGAGAACCGTCTTCAAGAACTAGAATATTTGGTTGGATAAGTTGAATAGTAGGTCTAATTTCTTAAGACGTGCCAGAATGTGTCTCAAGTCTTTGGTTAAAATGTTACACTCTTATCAAGGGCATGCTTTGCCCACCAGCCTAAAAACAAAAAACCAAAAACCAGAAACTTACAGGGATAAGGCCAGGGAAGAACTGTCAGAGTTGGCAGCCACCTTCTGGGTCATGAACTTGGCTTTTATTTTCTGAAGTTTTTCATAGTGGAGAAGTGCATTCCAGTTGCTCTAACACATTTTGCCCATTTATCTCCCCAAAATAACAAATTACCATTTCAACTCATTTTCAAGCTATTTTATTCTCCAGGTGGCCTTTCCTCCTTCTCTGTATAGAGAATAAATCCAGGAGAGGAGAGAGGAACTTCCCTGATTCAGAAACCACATCTGGACCACACTCAGCCCTGTACCATCACCCCAGCATTGCATCTGACCAACCCCAACTCCCCCCATTTCCATAGTCAAAAAATAAAATAATTCAAATAAAAAACAGCTCATAAAACAGTAAACAAAATAAAGTCAGTTTTTCTTTTCTTTTTTTAAGAACAAAATGAAACTTGAGGGAAAACTTACTGGAGTTACAGTTTATCCTGATACAGTCTAGATGGGGAAAAATAAATGAAAGATGAAATTGCATCCTTCAAGGTAACAGCTGCAGACATCCAAAAACAATCAGTCCACCCTTCCGGGGACAGACACACGCAAGAAATGTGGCCATTTTATATATATACAGTATGCACAAGTTTAAGGGTGGGTGTATATGTACAGTATATTATTTAATAAAGTTGGATACATATATATATACACACACACACATATATATACACATATGTATAGAGATATATACTGGTATACATATATATCCACAATAGACACCGAGTATGCTTTTTTCTCAAAAAAAAAAAAACTGTTCATAAAGTATTTCAAACCTGGATTTTGAAAAATATTAATTTTGTTAAACTTGGAAAGTTAAGCAAAAATCCCCCACCAGATGCAGATTAGTTTACTTCCCCTGAAAATTGGTTTTCTTTAAATTTATCTTTAAAAGCACCAACATAATTTTTGTATTAGTATTCCAAAAATATATCACCAGTCTGACACATTGTATCATGTTGTTTTTGGTTTTATTTTTTTCAAATCTGTCCATGAAGTTTCTCAGTGCAGTATTTAACCCTTTCTCTTTTTCTAAAAACAAACCCCTTCCTCCCTCTCCTGATGTCAGGCCCCAAACGCTCTAGAAATTTGTGTAGGCAGACTTGCCATCGCCTTTGAGGTAAGGAAAGGGTTAACACCACCTGGTCATGTCCTGTCATAAAATGGCCACTTGCAAACAGCTAACCGCACAAACACCCATCCCAGATTTTAGAGAGGTGGGGTCAGGTGTGGGGTAAAAGGAGTTATAGATTCTGTCACAACCAGTTGGGTCTCTGCTGTTGTTTCAAAGGCCCCCAGACCAACCACTCACAAAGCCCATCTCCGTCTTCCTGCCGGAATGCTCAGGCTGAATCAAGTGACTGCAACATTCAAGTAGAAGGCGAGACAGGTAGGTGAGGAGGATGTCTCTGGAACCTTTGACTTCCTCCCTATTTCACTCTAGGATTCTGCACCTGAAGTGGGAACACTCTTTGCTTTTATTTTTTAAGTGAGAGGGTGTGGGAAGATAGGGAAGCTAATCTGGTCCTGGTAACCAGGCAAGGTATTCTGTGCCAGAGATCAGAGCAACAGGTATGTTTCGAATACCTGTTCAGAGTCAGGACGCACAGCATATCAGGTGTTGAAGAGCCAGTGGGTGTAAGGGCTGTTCCTGAGCTGCCCAGTTGACCCTAAGGTCAGTTTATAACAGTGGAAATTCCAAAAAGAATTTGCTTTCAGTCAGATATTAAAAGGTAGAAGTAAAATGATAAGGAAAAGGATGAACGTTAGCAGAAAATAAACAAAAACAAAAACAGTTAGAAACTGTTTTTCTTCTGCCTCAGGTTGACCCAACAGTTGGGAGGACTTGAAGAGAATAATGCACTATTTGAACTTGCCAAAGTAAGCAGTTTTAAGTGAAAAAAGAAACAGGGCAGAAGGAAGCTGTGTGACATCCAGAGAGGAGCAATTTATGACGCCCAGTCGTTCTGAGGAAGGAGGCGGGAGACTTATTTGTTCCCCAGAAGAACATCTCTTGAGAAAAATCTGGGTTTGGTTTCGTGCGGTTAGGTTTGTCATGTGTCGTCAACCGCAACAGAAAAGTGGGAGCAAACAGCCCTGGAGCAAGTGGTACGACCACCAAACAGAGGAGGCCACGCCCCTGGCAGGACAGGGAAGGGCAGGGCAGGAGGGAGCAGGGCGGGGCCTCCACTAGGGGGCGCACCTACTATCACCCGCAGCAGGAGAGCGCCCCTTCCTCTAGTACTAAAGAGAGTGGGAAACGTTCTTAGGGCAAGCTTCAGAAAGGGAGCAAGAAAGAGGGGGCCTAAGCAACACGCCCAGGAACTATAACAGGAGTGGTTCTCTTCTTTGGTCTCTGTGCAGCTAAGGGTCTAATTCTACAGGGACCAGGACTAGTGAGGGTGTTGAGTGAGCCTCTCCTGGGCTCACCTAAATGGTTCCATGAACTGATGTATGTCTTTAAGTCCAAGGGAGAACACAGCTTCTAAGTAACAAACAAATGGTTATTGTAAAATGAGAAGTAAAAATTTTGTAAGTTTACCTGCAAAGTAGTATGAGGAGAAAAATCTACCCAGACCCTTGTTCACAGACTCTGAGAGAGTGATCTTGCTATGAGAATGTATTTCCTAATGAAAAATGAATCAAGACAACTGGCTTTGAAGGGAATTTTCTTTGGCTCCAGTAACCACCAAAGTTCTCTCTCTCTGCCTGAGGGTAGGCACAATGTTTGAGACACGCTTGTATGTATGTGTTGCTCATTTTTTAAAATTTACGTTTCATTAGTAAATGAGAAGAACTTATTATTTCCCATATTGATGAGATCTGGACTGAGCATAGAAGAGATGGATGTTTCTAGGGGTTGTGTAGCTTCAACGGTGCATTTTGTAAATAATGTCAAAGCCATGAGAAAATAACTACAAAACTTGAGCGCCATTCACTAAACTGCATGATATGCACTCTGAGCAGGTAAAGAAGGCTCCCAGCACTCTGTCGAGGATTGTAACGGCCAAACATGCGTCCAGCTGTAACAATACCAATGACTTTCTGCTGTGTGGCTCAGTTCACACTGGGCACTAAATAAAAAGGAGATTCCCTCTGTGTGTGTTTAAAAGGTGACATCGTGAGAGCAGTGAGAAGTCATTAGGCCTGCCCCATCAATGGGGCATAATATGGAGCTGGGGCAGGAACAGATCCACCATGCTGATCTAGCGGTTTAGAAGCTCAGGTTCTAGTCCCAGCTCTGTCTGCTACCAACTACTTTACAAGCCTTGACAAGTCATTTATTTCTCTCTGTGAAAGTAAGCATAAAAGCACTCTCTTGACTGATCTCACATAATTACTGTGAGATTAAAATAAGACAATTTTTATAACACATTAAATGTAATATGATAAAATGTTATTATACCTTTCAATTCTAAGTGATCAAAATATGACTGATCAATAGCCAACCTCACAACTTTTTAGAAATGTGTTGTGTGTTCCAAGACGTTACTCGTGCCTGCTCCCCTCCCAGGGGTCATCTTCATAAAACAAGGCTCTGGGAGAAGACTAGTTTCCCTGACATTGAGAAGCTGAAAATATAGATGAGGCTTTTCTATCATGAACTTACATGTGTGACTAATTTGAAATAAATTGGAGTATCATTTGTGAGTTGGCTACAAAGCAGACACAACTGAACTGGAGCAAGGGAACAAAATGATTCTTTGCAACTATGGATAGTTCTTGGGGAATGAATTTGAATACAAACTTTATGTGGAGGCGGCTCTTCTTTTGACAGGAAAAGGGAATTAAGAACTATGACAAGAAGAAGAAGCACTTACGAAAGGGTATGTCATCGGGAGGGGTAGAAGGAGAACTTTCCAGCAAAGCCTGGATATGAAGTGTTATGTCTACGTGAGCATAAGAAATTTAAGTTCAATGTTCCAGTTTTCTGTGTTGTGTTTGAAAGAAAATGAAATAAATTCAAACCAGTAACTGTGGTGAATCCTACTCCCAGGGAAAAAAGGAAGCCATTAATGCTTCTGGAGAAAAAGGAGGGCTTAATCTTACTTGTCTAAGATGTCTCAACTTTGGAGAACTTCAGGCTGACCAGATTTTGGTGAGAGCTTCAAACAGAAAAATAAGGCTTACAGAAATATGCATGGGTCTTTGACTAACTGTGTGTATTTCTGTGTATGAGGAGAGAGGGGAAAATATCTGTCTGTCTCCTTCCTCATTCCTTTTCATCTCACTCCACTTTCCATTTTTCCTCCTAGGATGTGAGACCTGTCACAGTTGGCTTTCTAATCTTTACAAAACAACATTCAAAAAAGAAAAAAAATCATCTTTTAAAAGATGGGGCACATTTCCTCAGAGCCCCGTGGGGCTGAATCAGTCTTACAGCTGTGACTCCAACTTTGAAATAGACAGAGTTAAAAATCATCTTCCTCTTTTTCTGTGAACTAGACAAAAGATGGTGTTTGGGGTTTTCTGGGGTATTTTTAGGAATTTTTTTTTTCTGCTGCTTTTCAGAGAATTAAACAATCAACCACCGGCAGTGGGTTTTAGGTAACATGCCCTTTTGTTGGTTTAAGGTGGGGAGGGTGGTGTGGGGAGGGAAGGCGGAGGGACAGGGGTATGCCGGTCCCTGCAGGCTGCTCAGTACACTCTGTTCTCAAGGCTGTTTGCTATGCGGGCCGCAGGCTTTGGGCCTTTGAAGGGTTGAATACCATCTTTTGATATACCATGGGTGATGGTGGGGAGAATTGGAAACTCAAGAACACAAACAAAGATCCAGCAAAAGAGAACAACAAAACCCAAAATAACCAAATACACATGTACACAGAGAAAAGAAAAACCAAGAGACACACTGACAACAGAAATCAAATGAGGTTGGACAAGTAAAAGAGCATATTTTGTAAAAGCTGCAAATTGGAAGAAAAGAAAAGACGTAACCAAACCAGTCACTGCTCAAAACAGTCCTCTGTGTCCTCTAGATTTTTAGGCTGTGAATGTGCGACCAGTTGACCCGACAGCAGATACTTCTGGTATGGAGTCAAAGCTCTGCCTTCCCCCACCAGGACCTCCAAAGTTTTATAGATCTTGCACATTTATCTGCCAACTCTTCTTCATGCCTCCACCAAGCTATTCCACCATGATTTTATCCAAGGACTCTGCATTTAAATATTTCTACAACCTAAACAAACTCATAGGCTTCGAAAGTTTGAACTCAGCTATATATCACTTATCCTGTCAACACAGGACACTGACTTTTTGTTGAGTAGAATCAGCAGAAATAGAGGTTTTTTATTTCCCTTTAAATTCTAAAAATCAAGAGATTCCCCGTTAGCCATCCACAGACCACCAATTAGAATCTAGTCAAGAATGTCAGCTGCAGGAGAGAATGTGACGCCACAGGAGGGGAATTTCTAAAGTATCTGTTATTGATAATTACAGTGAAAGAACAGATTCTCTCCCAATAAAGCTACATATTCAAAATGATCATAACTTTTCAATATAAGGAAAAACGGGGATATATCATGAGGACAGAGTAACTGCTAATAATAGGACATAACGATCTTCATAGATGTCTGCTGAGTAAAAGTACCAGAAGGAAGATGGGGACACCAATGAGGAGCCACATTTTCCTTTCACACATCAGAACACTAACCTTAGACTACATCTTCAGTGGGACAATAGAAACAATCTGACTTACTTTCCTCAGTAGGGAAAAGTGTAGGGAGATGCCAGCATCATCCAGGCCACCTGAAGTTCTCATCTGAATAGCCAATGTGGGGCTAAAAACAATGACTCCTCATCCTACTTCCAAAGCTTGAGTCTCTCCAACCCAACTTCCTACTTTGCCTCCCTGCCCTACCCTGGCCCTGCCCACAGCTTTGACTGTTTTGAGTGGCGACCAAGGAGTTGAACTTAATGGGAATGTGATTGATCAAAAGATGGACCAAAGTAGCATGTTTTACACAAAGCTAAACGGTTCCAAAATACCAAGAAAGGAAACTTAGAAAACAAATAATCTAGTAAAGAAACCACCACTGTCAGAAACCAGAAATTGACATCAAAACCTCATGCAGAAACAAGGAGAAGGTGTTTGTTGCTGTTGGGTTTTATCCCTGGTCTTTTAAACAAGAGGTGAGCAGCTGACTTTCCAGAAACAAACAAAGAATTCAATCAAACCAATGAAAATCAGAAAAGAAAGGGAAGACAAGCCCAAACGGAGTGGCAGAGGTTACTTCATACGATACCTAAGTTAACCATGAGCTTGACGCGACCCCCATCCAGCTCCAAGCGCAGGGTGTCGGCAGAGTCCCTGGAGGTCGTGGCCACCAGCAGCCCGTAGGCTCGCTGGGACATGAAGCGGAAGGACACGTCCTCTGCTTCTGTGTGCATGACCATGGGCATGACGATCTTCATGTACATGCTGCCGTCATAGCTCAAGATGGACGCCTCTGCAAGAAGAGGGGAGGAGGTCATTAGCATGCACAAACTGTCATATTAGTATTAAATGACCATGCAACACAGGAAAGATGCATCAATACAGCCAGTGGCATTCAGAAAAGAGGCCGCGCTATGCAGGTGAGTGGACCAGACTGGGTGGAGACTGAGCTAGTCTTGGTTGGGGGGGTGTTAAATGAAGAAGTACTGGCGTCAAATTCGGCAGGTCGATAAAATAGCTTTTCTATACACATGAAGTAAGCAAGTGATTTTTGATCACCTGGTGCTATGAAGCACTCACTTGCGTAACTGTGTACCTCATGTGCTACTCATGTTTAAAAGGAATTGAAACAGGGAGAGAACAGATAGAACACATAGAAGGTTCTCAAAATACATCACCAGTGTCATCATCATACATAATACATGAAAGGTTGATGAAAAGCAATATAAATACACCTGCTGATTCTTGGGACGCAGCCACCACCCAGATAATACCCACAACATACTAACAGTGGTATATTACAATTTGAAAACAGACAGAGGTGTGACAGTTGCAGATATTATCCCCAAAAAGGGCATATTATAAAGAGCTGTTCTTGGACAGGAAGCATAATCTAAATCTAGATGTGAAAGAAACTATTTTCCCTCCTGCAAAAACAGAACCAAAGGATCCATAACCATAACAAAAATTTATTGAGCACTTTTACTTGTGTAGTGCTTTCTATAACTTTACATGCACTAAGATAGTTGATACTTACAAGAACACCAGGAAGAAGACAATGTTATTATTATTTATAGAGACCGGATCACATGGCTAACAAATAACAGAGGTATGTATTGGATACAGGCAATCTTATTCTCACCAAACTATCAGAAAACTATGCCAGGGGCACATGAATGCTTTTAAGAACTCAAAGAACATATACAATGTTTTATGATAGCATGTGGCCTTCTTACATATCTGTGTGTTTGCTTGTGTGTGTGAACACAGATAATATATGTATTTCTATATATTGTAGACACATAGTACTGCACGTTTGATATTTATAAATACCATTAATCATTACTATATACCCATACACACCACACACACACACTTTCCTTTTCAAGATATGTTAGGATATTTTGTGAACCATGTTATAGTTATTTGATGCATTCAACTTGAATATATTACAGATTTAGTAGCCACATATATGCCTCTGAAGATGTATAGGGCCAGAATATATTTCTATATGACCCATCTTTATGTCAATATTGTTAGATTCAGACAAAGTATGTATCTCAATGAGTACTTCTCTGTGCACCTCTGGAGTGTTTGCTATTATTAACCTAATTTTTTAAGGGAAGGGTGATGAGGCAGAAAATTTAATATAAGTATCAGCAGAAACAAAATCTGTTCCATGACTCCTATTAGTTTGCTGAAAAGATTTCAAATGCAAGGAGCACTATGAATAGAATACTCACTCCAGGGGGAAGCGCATCTAAACAAGGAAAGATCTGACCTAATATCTGTTAGCTTAGTGAGTATTGATAGGTCATGTCACGGATGTGCACATAATGTGCTTACTTAACCCTCCTCTTTGCATCACTTATACCTCCTCTTATAGCATAATATTTTAATTACTTTAACAATTCTTAACTATATATGTTGAATGAGTATAGGTTGAGTTCTATTCTTAGTGATTAATCTCAGACTTACAATACACATAATTTATCAGACTCTACTTTGTGTTTGTTCTACTTAATCTCAAGAGAAGATACGAACTTGACTCTTAGGTAGCTCTCTGCACGTCCTCATTTTTATGCTATTATTGCTTTTCACATTGTGTCTCTATCTGTTACAGGCCCACCAATACATAGTGGTAATGATTGCTTTATATGAACATGCCTTTTTAAGAATTAAATAGAAGAAAAGAGCACTTAAATACTTCTATGGAGTTTATTTTATTTAAGCTTTTTATTTGCCATCTCTGTCTCTGTTCATTTCTTCTTGCAGACTCAAGATACCATCTGGTGTCATTTGCTTTCTCCAATGTAGCTTCATTCAATCATGTTTTATTGTCAAATAGATTACCATTCTATATGTTAGAGGCCCAACAATACAACTTTATAGATATTGTTTTATGCAATTGTTTTTTAAATGTTACAAGAAGAAATATGTAATTATTCTGCCTTTTATCATTACCTACATAATTACGTTTGTTTTTAGATGTAGCTTGAAATCACTGCCTGGTATCCTTTCCTTACAACCTAAAGAATATCTTTTAGTGGTTCTTACAAGGTTATGAATTCTGTGATTTTTGTTTATCTGAAAATGTCTTTATTTCACCTTCACTTTTGAAAGATAGCTTGGTTACAGAACTAATGGTTGACATTTATATTTCTTTCTGCGCCTTGAATACTGTCTCAGTCTTCGGTCACTGTGTTTCTGAAGAGACATCAGCCGTCCATCTTACAGTGTTGCCCTTGGACCTATGAGTCATTTATCCTGCTGCTTTCAAGATTTCCTCTTTGTCTTTGGCTCTCACTAGTTTTATTAGAATGAATCTGGATGTGAATCTCTCTGCATTCATCCTGCTTAGAGTTCACTGAGCTTCTCTGATGTGTAGATAAGTGTTTTTCATCAAATCTGGGAAATGTTCAGGCATTCTTTAAATATTTTTCTGTCCTTTTCTCTCAGCTTTCCTTCTAGTATACCCATCTTACTACATTGGCATGTAAGATGTGTTGGTGTATAAGATTAAATGTATAACATTTGCTGATTCTTTCTTCTGCCAACTTATATCTATTGCTATATCCATCTAGTAGTCTTTTCTTTTATTTTTTAAGTTATGGTACTTTGAACTCCAAAACCATATATAACATTATACGTGCACATAATATATTTTATATGTATAATTTTATAATTGAAAAGTAGACATAAAAAATTTATATTTATTTATATGTAATTTTAATCTCTATTAATATTCTCTATTTAATGAATAGTTATTTCATTTTTCTTTAATTATTAAAGCATGGTTGTTCATAATTCTTTGAACATATTTATAGTAGTTTCCATGTAGCCTTGGTCTGTGGAGTCCAACATATGGGGTCCCTCAGAGACAGTTTCTATTGCCTAGATTTACTCCTAGGCTGGGTTTGTACTTTCCTTTTGCATGTTTTACAATTTTTGTTGAAAACTAGATAGTTTCCATAACAGATTGTAGTGAGTCCAGATATTACACACCACCACCAATCCCCACCAGTGCTGTTTCTTTTTTGTTTTTTAAGATTTTATTTATTTACAAGAGCTCAGGTACAGGCTGGAGATATGGGTAGTGGTGAGAGGATTCACCAGAGACAGAGCAGGGAGCAGAACAGGCACATCAACTGAAATACACTGCTGAGGGGAGCAGCGGGTAAGACAGGAGAGGCCTGCTGTGCCTGTGGGTCTCCTCCTCTGCCAGGGATCAAACTCAACACTGCAGTGGCTGCAGAAGCTCCATAGTGTGGCACTCAACCCCTGGGGCCACTAGGGAGGCCCTCCACCAGTGCTATTTCTTACTGTTTGCTCATCTCTCTGGGGGCTGGACCATCAGTAATTTATCAGTAACACAGTTGCTATGGGCCTATATGACTGACCCCTGAATGAGATTTC
Source organism: Galemys pyrenaicus (assembly GCA_019455555.1). Classification (NCBI taxonomy): domain Eukaryota; kingdom Metazoa; phylum Chordata; class Mammalia; order Eulipotyphla; family Talpidae; genus Galemys; species Galemys pyrenaicus. The sequence goes on along the minus strand of JAGFMF010011747.1, from coordinate 3,862,323 downwards.
TGGAGGCCAGGCCCAGGAAAACCTTTTGGTGGCCACACTCTGCTGTGTTTTCTCACATCCTCAGTGGGGAGACTGCATCTGTTCAGCTCACCTGGGACAAAACTTTGTGTCTGAATAAACTGTCTAGACAAACTGTATGGTATAGCTTACTTATTTGTTTGTTTAAGGGCTAATTCCATGGCATATTTTCCTAGCAGTGAGAAGGTTTTGATGACCCTTCTTGGGTATTTTTGTTGTTGTTTATCTTTTAGCCTGATTCCTTAGGTACTGCTTCTGGGTCAGTATGAGCCACTTGTTGGTCAAATATTACACATAAGTTCCCCTTGTCAGTCAGTTTTCACACTTTATCTGTTGGAAGTGCATGACTTGGAGATGCCTTCACAGTTCAGGGACCTTAGGTCCTCCTTTACATTTAGTCAGGACCTGCACCTGGGAGTTGCCCCCATCAGTCCAGAGCAGAGCTACCTCGGGAATATGCTCAGTCTTCCAGAAGACCAGGATGGGTGTAATTTTGTTTCTAATCCTAGTTTTCTGAGTGTACCCTGGATTATTGTATTTATTGTTCAGTCAGTATCGAGGGGTCAGTATTGATTCAGGCTCTTGAATCAATAGGTGAGTGAGCCAATATTTACAAGATGACCAAAAATTACTCAGAAATGGAGAAACTCTGATTTAAAGAAACTTGGTAAGAACAGTGACAACCTTTAACCACACAGCAAGCACATGATGATTGTGTACATTATGAGTCTAGAACAATGTATATACCTGGATAGATTTCCAGAAATACCCTTCATCTGGATAATTCTCTGGTAGGACTCACAAGACCTAGAAACCATTATAGTTGTGGTTATGGGTTCTTACAACAAAGTTTCAGAGTAAAATCAGGAAAGAGACAAGTCATGTAGGGTGAAGTCTGCAGGAAATGAGGTACAGGCTTCCAGAATTCTGTCCCAGGTGAGTTAAGTAGATGTAGTCTCTCTGATGAGGATAGGAGAAAACACAGCAGAGTTTGGCCAACCAAAATTGCCCTCTTGAACCTGGACTCCAGGGGTCTCATTCAGGGGTCAGTCACATAGGCTCACAGCATCTGTGTGACTGATATGTATCACTGATAGTCCAGTTCCCCAGAGGGAAAAGAGCTCTTGCTTGTTTGCAAAGCACATTGTTTGAATAAATTGTCCAGACAGACTAGACAGTACAGCTCAAGACCTTCAGCATGTCAAATATTGTTATCAGTCAGAACATTCCAGGAGTTCAAGTCCCAGGAGCTGATGAAGGGGCAGCAAAGAAAATAGGCCCCTTGTGGGAAGATTGAACAACCCAGATCTTTCCAATTAACTCTCCATTCCTACACAACACATAATAAAAATAATGAAAGAACAACAAAAATTCACAGATGTAGGGAAAATGGGAGAGAATAACATTTCAGCTTTTCTTAGGAGACCGGTAGCTTTTCTGACCTAAATTTGAAGTATAGAATTCAAAGTAATTACCATAATCTTTTCATGTTTTTCATAATAACTTATATAAATTTTAGTGAGTTTTAAAACTTTTGTTTGATGTTTGAGTTCTTTTTTCTTTTGCTAACATCTTGTAAAATTAACTGTCATTAAAATAACACCTGTAGGTTTCTCCCATTGTTTAAAGTGTTTCTATGTGTTTGTCTTTCTACCTGTATCTATGCTGAGAAAAATATCTAGATATACATTTCCCTGATGTTGATAATGGTTCTTTCTTGGTGGTGTGATATAGAATATTAAATTTTTTTCTTTATATATATCTTCATCTCTTAGGTTTTCAAGTAGTGTGTGTGTGTTATTAAAACTGAAAGCACTAATATGAATTTCTTGGTGAAACAAGGGAAGGAGAATAAAAGATTGAAGACATTATGAGTCTGAGACTAGTTTGCCATATGCTAAGATTTATGGCTCACATTTATATTTCTATGGTCATTGCAGAACTATTTACAATAGCTAAGTTACAGAAATAGCCTAAGTGTCCAAGGACAGACAAATGGATCAGAAAATGTGGACTAATACTCAGCTATAAAAGAGGATGGACTCCTGCTTTTGTGACAAGGATGGAACTAGAGAGAATAATGATAAATGAAGTATATCAGAAGGAGAAAGACAAAGAGCAGATGATCTCACTTAAATGTGAAATACAGAGACATATAAAAAAGGGGCAAACAAACCATCACCTCTTGACATCTGACTGCAAAATTAGTACAACCCAAGGAAGAAGATGGTGGAGTGAGGATCGGAAGGGAGAGGCCCAAAAGAACATCTGGATTGTTGGGTACAGGTGGTGGGGCAGGGTGTGAAAATATGCATTTGTAGAAATCCGAACCTATAATCTCTGCAACAGATACAAGGTATAAACCTACCTTGTTTGAATAAACAAAATTTGAAAAAAATCGATCAACCAGATAATTAGTTAATTACAGTTCATGGAAAATTTTTCTGCCCCATCTATTTTTTTTTCTGAAATCTGTTTCTTTGACTTTTTAAAACTATATTATTTTCTTTATTACTTAATTTTATTTTTCTGCTGTTTTCATTGGCATTATGTTATTGTTTTTCTTGCTTGTATTTGGGTCATTCTGGCCATAATTTTAATTGTTCAGGTACAGTTTCAGTGATCTACTGACTCCCAGAAGCATCTACAGTTTCATGACTTCATACTTTTGGTTCTATGTGAAATGATCTTCACTTCACTATCTTGAGAAGTGATGATGTTTGTGTTAAAGAAGGAGCGGAGAGATGAAGAACTCCATAAAATCATGTGTAACTTAATGCTGGTAACTAGCTACCAGAACTATGTTTTAATGGAAGTCATGTTAAATGTCTTGTATCAGAAGTTACTTCACCTGGTTAAAGAATGCATCACAAGGCAATAAAGGGGGGGACATATAAGTACTTCTAACTCTATTTGCCATGAAAAATTATCTTGATTCTCAACTCTATTGTCTGTTTCTATTATATGCATTTCTTGCCCACATCACTTCCCACTACTCTACTTAAAGGTGGAGCCAGAGAAGAACATCTACTTAGTTTATTATTTTGATAACTTCTTAAAGTATTATAAACCATCTTAATATATCTTTGAAATAAAATTTTATTGATTTAGTATATAAATTTCAGGAATAAAAATACATTTCTATGTGTGCATAAATCTCACCTATCACCAAAGTTCTTAAAAACACTAATTCAAAAAGATCTGTGCATCCCTGTGTACACAGCAGCATTATCCACAACAGCCAAGGCATGAGAGCCACCCAAATGCCCTCTTGGGTAACTGGATAAACAAGCTATGTTATACTTGCTCAACAGAATAACACTCCGCTATTAAAAAAATAGGAAATCTTGTCTTTAGTGATAAGGATGGAACTTGAGTTGATTATGATAAACAAAACAAGTCAGAAAGTGAAAGACAATTACCAGATGGTTTCTCTTACATGTGGACTATAAATAACCCCCCCAAATTGAACTAACGAGGGATAACAAAAATAACTTAGATTCTGTGAAAAATAGCGTTTACCAGAGGGGAAGTGAAGGTGGGAAGGAAGAGAAGAAGGCTTCAATCTGAGAGCAGGATGGTACTTAATCTATTTTCCTGCACAAAGGTACTAGGATAACGCTCACGTTTGTCAACTGCACAGGATTATACCTGAGGAGCACATGTGGGGCCAGCAGCCTCATCATGCTTGGCTATTCTTCTTGGCTGATTTCATAATCATTTGTCTTGTTCCTTCTTTTTGAGATTTATGACACTTAGCTGTCCCCTTCATTTGCACAGAGTAAATGATTATTCGACTGGTGCTTTTTATTTTTTAAGATTTACTTATTTATGCAGACAAGAGTTGGGGTACAGGCCAGAGTTGCAGGAGGGGTGAGAGAGGATTCACCAGAGACAGAGTGGGGAGCAGAACAGGCAGATCTACTGAAATCCACTGCTGAAGGGAGCAGCAGGTGAGGCAGGAGAAGTCTGTTGTGCCATGTGGGTCCCCTCCCTGGCTGGGGATTGAACTCGCGCTGCTGTGCCGCAGATGCTTCACAGTGCGGGGCTCAACCTGAAATCTACTGCTGAGGGGAGCAGCAGGCGAGGCAGGAGAAGTCTATTGCGCCATGTGGGTCCCCTTCCTGGTTGGGATCGAACTCGCACTGCTGTGCCACAGATGCTTCACAGTGCGGGGCTCAACCTGCTGTGCCACCAGGGAAGCCCTGACTGGTGCTTTTTTGTTTGTTTAATTTGAAAGAAGGAGTTTCTCACTGATGACTTTTCCCCATCATCTTCCCACTGCTTTTCATCATGAAATGGTTATATCTAACCCCAAAGAAACAGGAAATTATCAAAACTATAATTTCTTTTATGAATGGCACAATCTTTTAAATGGTGCAGGGGCTCTCTTTGCCTACACATACTAGGATGTAACCCCATTTACATCTCCTGTAGACCTAAAGGAGAAAGGTATAACAGCAGGCAGTCAATGGAAAGTATTTAAAATCCTAGAAAACACAACACACAGAGCTGGAGCATTGTGAGCAAACAGCTTTGTGCTTTGCTGTTCTCACTTTGCACTTAGCATCTGAGACTGACATTTGACTCCCAACAGCCCTTGAGCCATGGCCCATGGAAAGAAGATACTCTCAAGACAAGTTTATAAACAAAATACCACTAAATCATCACTTCCTCACTCTCTCGCTCTGTTCAACCCTCTTGTTGTCTCATACAGCATTAGTCTCACACACTCCTTAAGTGTGTTTTATCCTGACACAGCTTCCAAAATGCACAGATTGCTTCCTCTCCACCCAAACCGGGCTGATCTTAAGCCATGCACAAATCTACACAGGAATGCCTGCCAGCCTCTAAATCTGTATTTTGTAAAAGCAGGAACAACATAAATCTCTAACTCTAAGCAGGCCCAACAGTAGCCAACATTTCCAGGGAATCAACAAAATGGATATTCTCCCTCTTGTGGACAAAGCTGAAAAGAACTAGTTTTTCATATTCTCAACATAATACTGCCATTACCTACAGTGATAATGGCTTCTCATTTCCAAACAACTGGGGTACTCGAACATCATGCCTAAAATTTTGATTGGCGTTTCTCACTTTAAGAAAGCAGATACGTGCTTTTACATCATTTTTGGTATTAAAAAATAATGAAAGAAACATGAAATGGGATATAGAAACATGGCTTATAACATATATAATTAAAATAAAAAGTTTATTGGACCAAAGAATTCATGCAGCTCTCCCTTAAATGCAAATTTTCCTATTTAATTCAAAGATGTGATTTAATTTATAAAGGTTAAATATAATGCGGTCTTTCATAAGAAATTTATTCATTGCTGGCAATAATATTTGCTAATAGATTCAATGATTGATATCTCATCCCTGTTAGACACTGTGCTGAGGTAGGATGGAGGATGCATCAATGATAGGGCTTTTGTTTTTCAAGTTTACAGCAAATTGGAATAGAGATACAAACAGGTATATTTTTATACTAAAGAATGAACAAAAGTGGGAATTCAGCTCAGCATTCTATACCTTTGCCTAGATTGTTGGGCCAGGGGGTGGGTAACTATATTTAAAGGGTAAGAGAGTGAGCCACAAAGAGGAGTGGGAAAGCCTCCTAGCTGAGGGCTCTGCATGTGTGCAGACACAAAGCTGACTAGGGCATGAAATGAAGTCATATATTAAGCCTGACACGGCATCAAGGTCAGGAGGAGCTCATAAGATTTCTCATCTGTGACAACCCTAATATTTTGAACCAGAAAACTGTTGTGAAGCTATAATCCCTGGCCTCCACTCACTAGATGCCACTAACACTCCCTTTAGTCATAAAGACCAAAGAATTCTTCAGATACTACCAAATGGCCCCGAGGGAAATAAGTGATCCCCAATAGAGAACCACTATGGTGTCTCCATATGGACTAGAGCATATGGATTAGAGCAGTAAAAGTTAAGACTGGGCGGGGGACCCACAAAGGGTTCATTATGAAAGACCTAATAAAGGAAAAGTTAAGGTGTTGGTAAATACAGAGGGCTTTTCCCCAGGGAGGGACAAGTTCAGATTTGCTTTTCAGGCTAACTGGTGGTGCAGGGAAGATGGAGACCAGATGCAATTTTATCCAGTTCTCCTTTAGATGCTATTTGCCATTGCTTTATTTTGCAAACATGCTATGAAATTTCAAAAAACAATATTTGTAAATGACAGTGGTATGTTCCTGAGAATTGCTCTGACTCTTTGAGTCAATTCAAGAAAGCTCTATCATGCAGAGCTGTAATTACCCAAGTGGATCAGCTTCCCTTTCAGAATCATGGCTCAGTCTGCTGTATTCTAAGTGCATAAGCTTGGAGTTAGATGATTTGGGTGGAACCCCAGGTTTTCCAGTTACTTAAACTGTAAAATATTTGGGGGCTTCAGTTGACCCATCCATAATGTGCAATAACAACACTGAATCAGTCATGATACTAATAGCAAACAGATGGTCTATTCAGATTGTGCCCTCTGAGGAAGGTTTAATAAAGATAATATTTACAAAGATATAGGATGGGGATACAGAACACTGCAGGAATAAGCAACTCCCATTACCACTTCAAGGCCTGAAGGAAAAAAGGGAAGGTCAATTGCCAGAACTCTGAGGTCTAGAGGAGGGAGGGACAGGGAAAGAGAGAAACAGAGAGAAGCAGGACTGTCTCACAACAGTTGTAACCTCAGGACAAGGGATATATTCAGTTGACTGTCATTTCACAGGGAGAGAGCTAAGACATTCAAATCCAGATCTCATTTCCATCCTTCTTTCTCATCTCTTTTGGGTACTTCCCATTGGGCAAACTCAACAGGAATACAAGGGGCAAGGGAGCTTATTTATGCAACTCTAATTATTAATATGGGATCATTAATAATCTTTCTTAATTTTTATTTATTTTTGTTTTTTTTCTTCTAAAATCAGGTTGTACAAAATCAGCCATATTTTTGAAATAAAAGCCTCACACACACAGAGTGTTTAATGCTCTATTAAAGTAATTGGTTCATTTGGTTCACATTTATATATGTGTTGTATATTCACCTATACATGATATATTACATATCATATAACTTATATGGTACATGTGTGAATATAATGTATGAGCTGTTTCTAGCACCATGTAAGCAGTTAGCTATGGTCAGGAATACAAAAGACTGTGAAAGAAATTAGGGAAATACTAATGTCAATAGTTGATCTTATTTATTCAACAAACAGTTTTGAGTACCATTTTTCTTCTAGGCACTGGATCGGTAATCTAAAAATGGATTTTTAAAAAGTTCCTAACAAGTTTTAATTTTAGCTACCATCACCTAGGCTGAAAGAAGTAATCATGTTAGCCTAATAATATAAATGGCAAGTCAGAACTATTATAATACACCATAGGAAGGGGGGAAAAAACTAGTCAGCAAGAAGTTAATCATTTAACTCATACACACATATGGTTGGCATTATCTCAGATTCCTTATTCTCACATCTTCTATCAATACTATTTTATAAACTCTTAATCTAGAAGAGTCAGACATTGGATAATTTCATCAAGGTACAAGCGGCAATTCTTTTGTCACAAAGATGTGGGGCATGGTAGGGTTACGAATGCAGAAAATAATAAGATCCTGGGGTGGATATTAAGCAAAGCTCCAAGTTGCGCTTAACTTGCCAAATACCAAAAAAAAAAAAAGAGTTGTAAGAGTCTGGCAGATGACCAGGCTACATCACACAGGGCTGCTACTGCAGCAACACTTAAGAACACAGCTACAATTAAGTCACAAACACTTCTTTGTCAGGGCCCCATTCCGTGCAAACAGAAAGTTGCTATACAATGTTGGCGAAGGGTATTGTAAATTATATTACAATATATCAGTCCACCGCTGATGAGTTTATAAGTCTACAGGGAACAAGTTATCTGGCTCCATTACCATACTCAGCTTGCCAAAATTGCATGTCAAGCACACCACTCTGAGAAATCACTACAACTAAGAAATGAGTGTGCCAGGAATAGTACTGGAGCAGAAGAAGGAAGGTACAGACATGGTAATGACATTAATTTGTGCCAGAAGTTTTTCCTGGATCTTTTTTATGACTCATCAGCAATGTTCACAGTCCCTGAGTCAACACTTAATTATATTGTAAACTACTAGACAAACAAGGGTTATCTGCAGAATGGGTGAACAATTTCTATAGAAATAAAAATCCTCTTACCTATGGTTCTCCTTTGATATTTATTTCTCTAAGAACAGAAAGGATCACTGTATGCTTTCAGTGTTTGTGCCCCAACACCCCTTAATTTTATTTATTTTCTTGTTATAGTTGGTCTAATGTCCAAATCAGGTTATTGTTACCTTCAAGTCAAGTCCCTTCCTTGGTATCACAGTACCTATGAAAAGACACCTGAGGGATATTGTGGCTTCAGTCTAAGACCACTGAAATAATGCCAACACTGTAACAAAGCAAGTCACACAATACTTTTTGTTTCCCAGTGCACACAAAAATCATGTTTACACCATGCAGTATCCTACTGCAAGATAGCAAAAAGTATTTTATTGCTGAAAAGTGCTAACCATCATTTAAGTCTTCATCAAGTAATAATCTCTTGGAGGGTTTTGGCTTCATGTTGAAGGCAATTGACTGATTAAGGTGGTGGTTGCTCAAGGCTGGAGTGCTATGGCAATGGTGATTTCCTAATAAAAGAAAACAATGAAGTCTGTGCCTTGATGGACTGTTTCGTGAAAGATTTCTCTGTAACATGTGATGCTGTTTGAGAGTATTTTATCCACATGAACTTCTTTCAAAATTGGAGTCATTCCTCTCAAATTCTGCCACTTCTTTATTAACCAAGCTCATGTAGTATTTTAAGTCATTTACTGTCATTTCAAAGTGTTCACAGCATCTTCACCAGGAGTAGTTTCCATTGCAAGAAGCACTTGTTTTGCTCATCCACAAGAAGCAATTCCTCATCTGTTATTATTTTATCCTGAGATTGCAGCAATTCAGTCATATATTCAAGCTCTACTTCCAATAAAAATTTTCCTGATATTCTTACTACATCTTCAGTTGCTTTCTTCAAAGAAGGCTTGAACCCCTCAAACTCATGTATGAAGACTGGGATTGACTTCTAACAAACTCCTGCAAATGTTGATATTCTGACTTCTTCCATGAACCATGAATGCTCTTAATGGCTTCTAGAATAGTGAATCCTTTCCAGAAGGCTTTCCAATTACTTTACTCACACCCACCAGAAGAGTCACCATCTATGACATCTATAAACCTCTGACACGTAATTCTTAAATAATAAGACTTGAAAGTACAAATGACTCCTTGATTCATGGACTGCAGGTGGATACTGTGTTAGCAATCATGAAAACAACATTCATCTTCTTTTTTTTATTCTTGAAAATTAAAATTTATTTAGAAAAAAAAAAGAGAGAGAGAGAGTAAAGATGCCCAGGTATATGGTACCTGGGAGGAGCAAGAGAGTCCAACATTCATCTTCTTGTACACCTACCTACAGCAGAGGTCTTGGGTGACCAAATGCATTGTCTGTGAGCAATACTATGTTAAAAGGAATCTTTTTTTCTGAGCAGTCTCAAAAATGGGCTTACCATGTCTAGTAAGCCATGCTGTAAGCAGACAGACTATCACCCAGGCATTGTTGTTCTATTGAAAAAGCACAGGCAGAGAATACTTAGCATAATTCTTAATGGCCTAGGATTTTTGGAATAGTACCCGAATATGGGCTTCAACTTTAAGTCTCCAGTTGCATTAGCCCCAGTGAAAGTCAGTCTGTCCATGGAAGCTTGAAAGTTAGGATTTGGCTTGTCCTCTCCAGCTATGAAAGTTGTTTCATTTACATTGGAAACCTGTTTAGTGTAGCCCCCTTCATCAGTGACCTTAGCTGGATCTTCTGGTAACTTGCTGCAGGTTTACATCAACTCTTCCTCTTCACCTTGCACTTTAATATTATGTAAATGGCTTCTTTCCTTAAACTCAGGACCAACTTCTTCAAACTTTTCCTCTGCAGCTTCCTCATGCCTTTTCAGCTTTCACAGAAGTAGAGACTTAAGGCCTTGATCTGGATTAGGTTTTGGCTTGGAGGATTGTTGTGACAAGTTTGAACTTCTGTCCCAACCACTAAGACTTTCTCTATATCAACATCACACTTATCTCACTTTATTATCATTGATGTATTCACTAGAGTAGCACTTTTAATTCTCTTCAGGAACATTTCCTTTGCATTCACAACTTGGCTAACTATTTGGCGTAGAGACCCAGCTTTCAGTCTCTCAGTTTTTGACATGCCTTCCTCACTAAGCTTAATCACATATAGATTTGGTTTTAAAGTGAGAAACAGATAATTTATTCCTTTCTCTTCTACACTTAGGGCTTACTAATTGGCCTGATTCAATATTGCTGTGTCCCAGGAAAAAGGGAGACCCAAGAGAAGGGAGAGAGATAGGGGACAACTACGTGCTGGAGCCGTGTATATATAGGTAAAGTTTGCTGTTCTAAATGGACAGAGTGCATGGCAAGAACTATAATAGTAACATCAAAGATCAAGACCACAGATCACCACGACACAAATAATAATGACAAAGTTTGAAACATTGCTAGAATTATTTAAATGTGACACAAGAATATTAGATAGAACATGCTGCTGGAAAAATGATGTCCACAGACTTACTCAACACAGGGTTGCCACAGACCTTCAGTTGATAAAACAAAAAGAAGTGCCATATGTGGAAAGCACAGTAAAGTAAGCTCGATGAAAGAAGGCTTTGCTGCACTGAGCAGTGAACTCTAAATTGTAGATGGGCTGGCCCCTGGCCACATCTCCAGTGCAATCGCTTCACACTTGGGCCATAGAACATACTGTCCATTCGTAGAATTGCCCTGCTCCTCTGTCTTTTGCTCTTGCTGTTCCCATTGCCTGCAGTAAGCAGTGTCCCTTAGCCACCTGGCGCCTCCTGGCTTATCCAGCTGAGAATAAGCAAGACGCATTGACTTTGCCTTCAAATTGCAATTCCTTCTTTTTTTTTTATGTCTACTCCCTTAGCTCAAGGCTCCATGCTTGACTTTCTAGTTCAACTTGGGCAAGTTTTCTAATTACCTTCCCAACTTGCCTTCCTCAACCCCAAAGTCTGTTCTCCACATGGCAGGCAGTGGTTGCTTCTATCCCCTTCAAAGTCTTCCAGATGCACTTAGAACACATGTCTAGTCCTCACCTGACTGATAAGGTCCACATAATCTGTTTCCTGTTTATAGGGTGATCCTATTTCTATGTCTGGCCCAGGATGTTCCATTTCACTATTATTGCCCTGATGTAATTATTAAAAGCACCACTTTTAACCCCCTGGTGTGCCAATTTTGATTGAAGGCCACACAGTCACCCTGCTTCTAAGTTCACCTTCTACCACGCCCAGCATGCTGACCTGTTATTTCCTGTACACAGAGGCACCGATCTATTCTCGTGTGCAGGCATTCAGCCAGCCTGTTCTTCAGCATGAAATTACCTGCTCCTTTGTATGGCTCCTTCTCATTCAAGCCCTGGCCTAGATAACTTAACTCACCATATAAAAAGTATTCCCCAAACTCTTTCTCTCTCCCCAGTCATATTCTGTCACATCGGCACACTTATTTTTCACCACAATAGTTAAAATATTCAATTTCTTCTTTGTTCCTGTGTTTCTCTGATTCTGTCTGCTAGAATGAAGCTCCAGGAGATAAGATAGCCTCTTTGTTTGCCACAATGTAACTATATTCTAGAAGATCTCCTGGCCCTATGAGTGTATAATAAAATAGACAGCCCATGAACAAAAAATATGAGTGCTAACTTTTCTAAGAAGCATATCCTGGCATTTGTCTGTCTGTCTATCTATCATCTACCTTCCCCATTCAGATAAGACAGACCACTCCTTCTCCCTGGCCCTAATTCTATCTGGAGCCTACACTTATTATAGGCAGTACACACAAGACCATTTTAGGGGTGTTTCATTTTTGTTTGCATATTTGCTTCTCTCTTAACATGTAAGCAAATCTGAAGGCAAATATATGTCCTCTTCATTTTTGTCTTATTCTCTTTTGCATATTATTTTAAACTTTTTTATTTCAAACTTAAAGCTGCAAAAAATACACTGTTTTCTTATATCTGTCACCCACTTTCCCTAAAGCTAACATAAAACCATAGTATGATTATGAAAAGTAAGACATTAGCATTGGTATTAGATTTTAAATAAGCCTCAGACATTCTTCCATTGTGACCATTTTTTCTACTAAGTTCTCTTTCTATTCCAGGGTGCCACACAGCATGAGCTCTCATTTTTCCTTAGTCTCCCCTGTCTATAAGAGCCCCTCTTCTCTCATAGTTTTCTTATCTCTTGTGTCCTTTTAAAACATACTGGTCAGAGGCTGTATCACATCTTCAGTTTGACCTGGCTTAATGTTTTCTCATGATTGGTCTGAATCTATGCATTTTTTATTATGCATAAATTATTTATGCATACAAGAGCTGGAGCATAGGCCAGAGGTGCAGGGTTTGGGGGTGAGAGGATTCACTAGAGACAGAGTGGGGAGCAGAACAGGAGGATCTACTGAAATACAATGCTGAGGGGAGCAGCAGGTGAGGTAGGAGAGGTCTGCTGTGCCATGTGGGTTAGCTTCCTGGTGAGTTATCAAACTTGTGCTGCAGTGGCTGCTAATAGCTTCATAATGCTGAGACTTAGCCCCTTGTGCCACCAGGGAGGCCCTGTGTTTATACATTTTTAACCAGAACACCTGAAGCTGTGGTTTCCCCAATGATATTCATGAATGTGGATGTGTCTGAGTACTGGTGACATTTTCTCAATTACTTGCTTAACTTGATATACCCCAGGTCCTTCCAATATTAAATAACTTTCTTTCCTTTGTCTTTGGTGAGTATCTCAGGGAGGACACTTTGAGACTGAAAATTCTGCTTTTCTTCAAACTTTGACCCACTAATTTTGGCATCCATCAATATCTACAACTATAACTATTGTGGTGTTTGCCTACTTGATTCTTCCTTTCTTTCCAACAACATTCTTTCATGAGAATTCTATTGTGTTCTAAGCCATTTTTAACTCACCTTGCCAGTGCCTACCAGCACACATGTGGTTCTATAAACACAGATTATAGCAGAACAATTAAGTTTCCAGGCTGTCTATAAGGTCTAGCACTTTACTAGACTGGTGACTGGACACATTCCTTAATCTTCCCAAGCTCAGTTTCCTCATGGACAAAATAAGGATAGTATTGGCACATGCTTCACTATTGGCACATGCTTCACTAGTCTTTAGGGAGGATGTCCAACTCATCCCTCTTCCATGCATTCAGGCACTGGAGACACACAAAAAGAGAAGCAACTGTGACTGCTTTAAGTCTTGACCAACCAAAGCCCATATAAGCATAGCGAGGTTCCTTGAGTGTTCTCTTTAGTTATGATTAATGATTATACAATTCCCTAGAGGATTCGGAATCCTAAAAAATTCAGAAGGATTTTGAGGAGGGACTCAGATTTGATTCCTCTCCAAGCAGGGGTATTTTTTTTTATTGTTTCCACTGACATGAGAATAACCCAAGGCATGCCCGCCTTCCTCTACATGTGTGCAATTTTATTAATTAATTTTCTGAACATATCAGAATCCTAGGAGGGAAGCCCAATTAAAACACAAGTAAAATCTTTAATGAAAGGTAAATGTTAAAAGTTCTTAAAGGAGGGCTCTCCTCTCTCTAAATCACGCGCTTCGGGTTCCAGTCTATAGAGGAGCTGGATTACTGTTGTGTGGGCCAGAGGAAATATTTGAACATGGAGAAAACTGTAGCTGGTAAATGTTATTGCTAGCGCTGGGAGGTGAGGCCTGCAAGGCTAATACTGCCGAGCTGGAGTTGGCAGGCCCCCGGGGGAACCCAGAGGAGCCGGCGAGCTGATCACACCAGCCCAGTCCAAATGTCACTCTAACATTTGCAGAGCTGTGTGTAACTGCTTAAGGAGAGGTTTCCAACGAGAAGGTCAAGGATGGAAAAGCTGTTTGGGGAACTGAAGGATGTATTTGGGAAGGTGCAACCAATATGTGGAATATTCTTTCCCCTTCATAGAAGCAGGTTTTGTTTTGTTTTATGTTACTCTGGGTGGTCTTTAAGGCTGGGGGTTACTCATTAGAGATATAATACTTCTGGAAGGCTAATACCAATCTCTGATCTCATTTTAAGGGGAAGAGGGGTAGAAGAGATTATATATTCTTTCAACTCTATTTCAGTTTTTATTTCATTTTCATTTTCATTCTTTTAGTTTTTAGTTATATCTGGTATCTAGTTGGCCCTTGAAATTTCAGAATTTAACTCATGATTCTGATATTCTCCCAGCAGCTGCATACCTATGCTATTTGGCCAACAGACAATTTCAGTGAGTCCATTAAGAAAAAGAAATGCAAAAACTGAGTGAATAAATAATCTGGCTGAGCACTCAGCATCCACCTCTCAGTAGTCTGGGTGGTTCTTTAGTTAATTTTGAAATATTTCATGTAAGCAAGTAGAAATAATATAACAAATGTCTCTTTGCCTATAAGGCAGTTTTCATTAATTCCTAACAATTTTCTGTATTTGTTTTAGACTTCTTCTGAAGACATAAAATATTGCAGGCTTAGGTAAATCCCCTTCGTAACAGTTTCTTTCTCCTCCCAAAATAGAACCCTTTTATGGTATACTCATCATATCCCTGAGTGCTTTTATATATATAGACAGATACATGGTTCTGTACTAAAGTACAGATTTTGGATTGTTCCATGTTTACAAGCTTTATATCAAAAGTATCATTCTGTCTATGTTACTCCACAATTTACTTTTTTCATTGAAGATCAGGAACTTGAGGTTCATTCATGTGGTGACATGTGACTAGTTTGTTTTGCTCCACTGCTTAATGGACTTTTAGTCTACAGAGATATCATAATTTATGTACTCTCATACAGATTTAGATTATTTCCATTGTTTTCTTTTACATTATAAGCAGTGTTCTAGTGCACATTATAATAACTATCCAAACGTGAATTTGAGAGTTTATCTAAAGCATTTACATAGATGTTCAATTGCTAGGTCAAATGTCATGCTCAATTTCAATGCTAACTTACATTCCACAGTGGTTGCCTCATTTTACACTCCCACTATTTATAAAGGTTCCATTTCTCCTTTTCTCTGATAACACTTGGTATCATCAGACTTATTAAATTTTGCAATAATGGTGGTAATATCACAACACCATTTGCATTCTCAAGATGACTAGTCTGACTGTACATCTTATATATAGTTGCTATGCATTTTGGTTTTGTCACATGAGATTTGCGCATTCATATTCCTCGTTCATTTTTTTCTTGGACTATTTGTCTTCCTATTGTTGACTTATAGAATTTCATTGTACAACTTAGGATACCAATCCTTTGAATATTACATACATCGCCAAAAGTTTGTCCCAGTCTGTGATTTGTTTTTTGTTTGCCTTCCCTTACAGAGAAGATTTAAATTTAATTACAATCAAATTAATCTATTCTTTATGGTCTATATTTCTCACCATTTTAAAGATATCTTTTCTACCCATAGGTAATAGAATATTTACCTTCATTTTCTACCAAAAATTTTAATGTTTTACATTTTGCAATTTAATATTTATATACTCTTGATATATTTTCATGTTTGATGTGAAAATGAAAACTGATTTTATTTTTTCCATACGAATAACTAATTACCCCAGAGCCATTTAATACCTACTGGTTTTACTCAAATAACATTGCATTATAACATATAAATAATATAGATACATTATAACATCATACATTTCAATATGCATTGTTATTAATTAACTCCTGTATGTACTAGTTTAAATTTCACTTTATTTAGTTCATTTTCTTTTTTTATGAACCATATATGAATAAAACACAGTGTCTTTCTCCTTCTGACTTATTTCACTAAGCATAAAACCCTCCAGGCCCATCCACATTGTTTCTAGAACTCCTTCTTGACTATTTGGCTTATTAACCACTGATTTGTAACATCAGTTCAGTGACACGTCAGTTTCCATAGTGTGTGCATGAGGCAGCTGCTAAGCTCTATCCTGTCCCACAGTTCTACGTGCCGATGTTGTACTAATGACACACTCCCTTAATTATTGGGGATATAAAGTTCATTTTGAGATCTGGTAAGGCAAGTATTTTGTTTTGTTCCTTTTTTTCTCCCTCCAGACTTGGCTATTTTGGCTTTGAATTTATATATGAGTTATAAGATCCGTTGTCGAGTTCTGTGAGAAGTCCTGTTGGGGTTTTAAGTGGCACTGTATTTGAATGTATGAAGCACTTTATAGTGAACTGGCCTCTTTATTTTATTGAATCTCCTTATGCATACTTATGCTATATATTTATGATTTATTCAGGACTTACTGTATAACCTTCAAAAATGATCAGTTTTTTATAATGGTCTTAAATCATTTCACATTGATTCTTAGGTACTTAGTATTGTTGTTAATGTATGAGATTTTCTTTCTGTTCTTCATTTTAATTGGTCATTATAATTGTAAAGAAATCTAGTTATGTTTGCATGATTATCTTCTATCCAACAAACCTTGCCGAAAGTTCTAAAGGTCTGCCTATAGAGTATCATGACTCTACAAATATGGAAAATTTAGTAGATTCCTCTTTTATCCTTAATCGTTTGATTTGTCTCTGTATTATTATGTTGGCTAGTTTCTCCGCATCTATAATAAACAGATGTAATTGAGCATCTTTGCTTTGTTCGTAATCTAAATATGCATGATACTTCTGCCAGTTTTTAATAGCTTCCTATTTTAAAGTAAAAAGTACTATTCTAATCTAAGTTTGTTCAGATTGTTTTTAATCGATCCTTACTATTGATATATTTGTATATATCTGTATTTCAATATATTCAATATATATGTAGTTCAATAATTTTTGTTCCTTTTTATTCTTAATATCATTGTCACCTTATAATAAATTTAGTTGATATATTTCCTGATGTTGCATCATCACAATTTAAAAAATACTTTTTTTATGATGTATATTACTTAATATCAAATTAACTCACAGGAATTTTCTCTAGAATTTTTATTAAAAGTATATTTTAAATACATGTATACAGAAGTTGTACTTTGGAATGAAAGATGCTTTAGTGGCACAAAATTGGGCTGTTGTCAATGGCCTATGGTGGTGGGAAATGGGTGAGTGGTTTGTGGGTGCACTAAAGTGATAATGCCTGATGGGGGCATCCCAACATTACCTGAGTTAAAAGTAAATTAATAAAATGTAAAATACACTGTCAGTTAAGTAAAAATAAAATATCAGGCCTGCATTGTTTTCCATACAAGTTCATTCAGTCTCTGAATTACATGGCGTCTTCAAAACCAATGGTCTCATTGCCACAGAGACCCCATATTTAGATCTCACTTCTAGTGTATTTCAGTATTTAAAATAATGCGCCTGGCACATTGAAAGTATGAAATAGTTACCTACATAATAAGAAAAGTAATACTAGCTCAAAAGAAAAGAAGAGAAGAAGGGAAGGGAAAGTAGAGAAGGGATGAAAGAATTTTTCATGGCAAAATTTCAGACAGTCCTTGTATTTTCAGTACTTTGTTTAGAGGAAACAAACATATGAAACACTGGAAGAATTTGTTTCTAAAACACTCATCCTTGGAAGACTGTTGGGACTTTGCTGGTAGGTGTGGTATAGTAACAGACGTTTGAAGAGGTGTGGACTTGTATTCCTGAAACACATACAGTGCTGTACACCAGCTACCTCAGTGGATCAGTCAAATGTTCATCTATGTCAGACTTACTCTAGGAGGACATTATGACCACCCCTAACTTTTTCTGATTCTTAAGAAATAAAGGAATTTTTTGTTGTCTAACCGTTGATAGAGCCTTGGCCAAAATTAATTTGATTAGGGAAGCAGTGTTTGTCTGATGTCCTTTTGAAAGCTTTGGACAGGAGGTCTGTGTTGTTATTACTCCATCAGCTGCTGCCTGTGGAATTCCTTTACCCTCAAAAATCATTTCAGTTTGTAAGACTTTTCTATTATTGAGGATATAGGAAGAAAAAGCCACTCCTGAAAAAGAGTTGAAAGGCATCACCTAAAGCAACCAAATGTCTTTCTTCTATCAACTCTTACATAGTCTGCAGTTAGTCAAGCCAAAGGACATGATACGTTGAAGTACCAAACTTTGTGTTAATGTGATCATGTTTATCCTGAACATGATAAACATATGTCTTTGAACGTATGAAAAGATTAAAGGTTCTTGTAAGGCATCTTTCAAGTTAAAGCTCACTTTCACTCTCTCCATAGGCAAAACCTGATTTCCCTTAATTTGTCAATAAAATTGACATGAGAGGAGTTATCTCCTGAGACGTGAGAGGGGGTTGTCTATATCTGAGATTTGAGGCTGTTTAGACAAACAAAGCAGTTATTTAAGATTGTAATGGGAAGGCATTATCCTTTACGGTGTATGAATGAAGTTTCCTGCTGCAGAAGTTAGAGTCTAAATCTCAGTAATGAGCTGTGAAAAATTCATATGGCTTTTATGAGGGTTAAACATGGTATTTGTCAGATACTTGGCACATAACTGATTATATTATCTATTCTTATAATTCTACACCAGAGAAATCAAGTTGGATACATTGCATGGACATATAGACTGATAAGTCACTAAGCATGGAGATAATATTAGCTACATTTGGAAACTCAAGGCGATGACATGCACTGAAAAATGAGATTGAAAGCCTCTCTATGAAACCCTCATTGCATGCTCTGTGGCAGTCCTCATATAACTGCTTTCTTATGTAAAGAAGAACATAGTCCTTGAGTACCTGGAATGAAGTACCAAAAGTCTATGTTGGAATGATCATAGAGTATAAAGGGATAGCAGAAAGGGATGGGCAAGGAGGAGGATGCCTGCAGGGTCTTCCTGAGAATAAGGACTTTAGTTCTCAGTCCAGAACTAAAACGGACAGAAGCATTTTAGCAGGGAAGGGAGAGAATTTGATTTCTACGTGCACATGAATAACCTCTTATAACATCAGTTCTCTCATTGTATAAAAGAAAGACTTAAACTAGAGCAATGGTTCTCAAAGTATAGTTTTCAGGTCCACAGCATCAGTATCACCTGAAAACATTGACCTGGATAGTCTCAGACCAAGTCAAAACCAACTGAATCAGAAGCTTTGACTGTGGGACCTGTGGTGCATGAAGGACTCCAGGTGGTCCCCACCCTCGATAACCCCTGGACTCCACCAGCTCAATAGTCCTATCAGCATCAAAGTGCAATGTCCCCAATCAAGCAAAGGCCTCCATGATGCAGGTCACAAATTCTAACAAAAGACATATAACCAGCTAGCATTTTCATTACCTCTGCTGACCAACATTTGTTTTGTAGAGGAAGTATTCAAATAAATGACTACCTAATTCACAGATCTCATCAGTAAATTTTATATCCCAAGCCCAATATGGAATAAGATGAAAACAGATTAAACATAATGCCATGCTGACCTACAAATTTCTTCTCCTAGTTATCAGAAATAATTTCCCTAAGTCCTGCATCCCCTATATGAATATCTACCTGGGCTTATACAAAATTATGAGACCATATGAGACCAAGATTGTATGTGTCTGTGTTATATAAGAATCTACACAAAGAAGATATTTAATCGGAAATAGAACAGCATGATGAAAGTGCAGATTATTTGAAGTGGCACAACAATGAAATTGAATTCAGCTTTTATGACTGATAGAAGAATCAGAGAGAACATGTGGGAAGAGTCTGGCAGGTAACAGCACACTATAAACAGAGGTAGCATTGCATTTACACCTGTGCTTCAAGAACCATCATGAAGGACAGCTTCATGACTTTTACCAAAGCCTGCTATCTAAAGTGTGGCTCTGAGACTCTCTGAAACAGAGAATTATATATAATACTTGAGTTATATATAATACTTGTTCTTGATGAGTTCAAGGGTTAACACAGTCTAATAACTAGGCAAATAGAATAATTATAAAATAAAGACATCAGGCGTGGTCTTATTTAAGAAATTCAGGAATACCATGGCAAGATATGAAGGAGGGTATCCTTGAATCTTAAGACTATTTTATAATAATCAGTAGTTATCTAGTCTCTGTCTCAGAGATACTTACTGACCTAGTACAATATTCTAGATGACTGTCCCTTATAACATTTCACCCTTCCTTGTGCAGTTCACACAGTACACCCTTAATGAGACTGTAAGAAGCTCTTATACTGAGCAAAGTGAGCAAATGCCATTTTTGTTGCTATGTGTTTCTCAACAAAACTGAGCATAGTGCATTATACATATTTTCTGTATAGTAAAAGTATTAATTATAGATCGTATTATCCAGGAGACATATAGACTAAAATAAATAGATTCAGGAAAGGAGAATATATTGATAATATTAAATAGGTTCGATGTAGTGGTTAAGAGTGCAGATGGCGGAGTTAGACAGCTGGAATCTAAGCTTAGCCACTCGCTAACCATGACTTATGTTACCTCTATTTTTGACTCTCAGGTTCCTCAACTGAAATTGAAGATACCAACAAATTGCAAATATTGACTAGATAATGTACATACAGAAAGGGAAGTAGGAGTAACAGACTGAAAGATCAATATGTAATAGCTCTTAATAGTTATAATAATGATAAAATACATATTTTCAGTATGGGATATATTTAAAAAATATTTTGAAATCTGAGTTGTACGATATGTAACAAACTATAATACCCCACAAATTATCAAACTATTCTGTTTGTTCCATCACAGATAGGCACTCAATGAATTCTTGGTCTCATAAGCTTGAATATTAGACTTTTCTGACTTATTAGTTAGTAACAGAATATTATGCAGCCATTCAAAATAATTTTAAAGAACATGTATTAATGTGGAAAAAGCTCATGCTAAAACTGAAGTGGAAAAAATATGACAATGCTGTAAATGTAATATGACTTGTCTTGTCAGAATATATTCAATTGTATCTAGTTCATTAATGTCTACATCTGTGTCTATACCTATATCTGAAAAAAATACACTACTGGCCAATAGCTGTCCACTGTTGTATGGAATTACATGCTATTACACTTTTCTTCCTTATATTATTAATTACTTTTTATTTACTACTTTAATTATAAAGAAAAAGTACCTCCCTGGTGGCCAATTACATTATTTTAATTATTAAGAAAAAAAATACCTGACTGGTGGTCTAGGGGTTAAGTCTCAGTTACCACAGATATGGCCTGAGTTCAATCCCCAGCCAGGAGCAGACCCACATATGGCTCAGCAGTAAAGCCACCTGTTCTGTTCCCCACTCTGTCTCTGGTGAATCCTCTCACTTTCTGTACCTCTGGCCTATACCCCAGTTCTTCTGTGCAAAAATAAATTTAAGAAAAAGTATAGGCAATTTAAAATAATAAAAAGGCCAAAGACTTTTAACAACATAGGGGGCTGCTTATACCAGAACATAGGCTAGAAATCAGGACTATCTCTTTCTTGCATGAGATCTCTCTTTTGTCTAAGAAAATACTTGGTACACTTAAATATAAATTGCATTTATTTTTTTAAAGATTTATTTATTTATTCATACAAGAGCTGGGGTACAGGCCAGAGTTGTGGGAGGTGAGAGGAGTCACCAGAGACAGAGGGGGGAACAGAGCAGGCAGATCAACTGAAATACACTGCTGAGGGGAGCAGTGGGCAAAGCAGGAGAGGTCTGCTGCACCATGTGGGTCCCCTCCCTGGCTGGGGATCGAACTTGTGCTGCTGTGCTGCAGATATTTCACAGTGTGGTGCTCAACCCGCTGTGCGATCAAGGAGTCCCCTAAATTGCATTTATTTTTTAGTAATAAGTTTGGAGTAAGTCATATTTTACTTTTTCTTTTTCAATATATGCCACTCCCCCTCTCAGCCCCAAAATGGGCATATGCTGATGTTACTATTAAGAATAAACACATAGGGCCTCTCTGGTGGAGCAAGAGGTTAAGTTGCAAAACTCTGAGGTTATCAACAGCCACTGCAGCAGGAGTTTAATCCCTGCCACTTGGCTTAGCAGACCTCTCCTATCTCGCCCGCTGCTCCCCTCAGCAGTGTATTTCAGTCAATCTGCCTGTTCGGCTTCCCACTCTGTCTCAGGTGAATTATCTCACTCCCTATACCTCCGACCTGGATGGAAGTATTTGCTTGTATGCATAAATAAAATCTTTTTTTAAAAAAACAAACACATATATACGTACGCATACACATACATGTATGTGTGCATATATTTTTAGATATTGATGGGGATGAGAGATTTAGCAATACACTCCCTGCCTCTTAAGGGGTCTCACTCAATCCTGATACTTTATCACAAACTGATTCTAAATAACCAGGATTTAGACTGGTATTGAACCAACGTAATGGCATGTGACTATTGAGTCTTCTGAATACAGCATCTAGCACACCCAGTTCACATTTCTGGGAAATAGCATAGAAACTAAGTAACATCACACAAACGAGAAAATAAGGAAGAAAAGTATATAGATTATTAAAATTAATTGAAGAAAAACAACCTAAAATAACTAAAGAGTGATGTTTTGGTTCTTCAGGCTGGCAAAGATGTCTGTTGAAGAAAGGTAGCAAGCAGTAATTAAAGCCTAGCAACAGCCTAGAGCTGCAAAAGACTGTAGTACACCACTTAATTTGTGGTTCTTGACTGAAGCTTCTAAACTTAAAATAACAATAAAAAAAATAAAGCTAAGTGAGGTCTATAACCACAGGGGAGAGAGGGAGCTGAATTCTGTGTTGGTTCCTTTATCCTGCTGTCAGAGACATGCTCATGCCCAAAATGCACTCTGGTAAAATGATAATTGCCAGGTTCTGGTTGGTAGGCAGCAACCAGCAGCAGGGGAGTGCCTGATTGACAGGTCATGCTCTCTTCCTTATGCTCCAAAAAGGAAGGGAGGAAGACTCCCATCCTACAACACTCAGTAGCTTAGACCCACAGAATCTCCCACCAGCAGTCCCAGGAGTGAGGGAAGTAACAGATTAAAAGGTTTTGTTATTGGCAACGGGTTGCTGGTGGAGAGAAGAACCCAGTTAGAGTTAGAGGACCTGAATGAGTGGAGCAGGGCGCCCCTTACTACGTGACCGAGTGAAATTGGGCAATTTCAGTCCTCAAGGGCAAAGAAACCCACTTTAATGAGATTTTGATTACATAATATTTCACAGAATTCCACTGTTCAGTGTTAATTGCAAGTCGGTCAAGTATCTCCATTCACGAGCAATAAGAACAAAACATGATCAAAAACAACTTACAGAATAAAACATGTGACTATAGAAATGAAGGACATGGCTAAAGTTTATAGGGGAAGAGAAACTTCTTGGATATTTGGGGGAATCATTTTCTAATTTCTTCTTTAAAATATTTTGAACAAAATTTTAAAGTGCATCAAGATACCAGCATTCACTTTGATTTCCCTCCCCTCCAGTATAATCTAAAACTTTATAACTGAACATACAACTACCAACCAGACATATCAGCATAACCAGGGAGCTTGTAAGAAATGAGGAATCGCAGATCCCCTTCCAGTCCTGCTGAATCAGAATTTGCATTTTAACATGATCTGTGCATGGTTTGTGGGCAGATTAAAACTAGGGAAGCAATGATCTGAATGATCTTTCTCTTCTCACTGTCAAGTGTCACCTGAATCAGTACTTTACATTTGCTTTTGATTGCCATATACTCTAGTTTTGGCCCTTGCATATAAGATGAAATTTTATTTGAAAAGTCGCAACTAATTGATTCATTAACTCACTCTTTCACTTTTTATCCATCAAGTATGTAGCAGGACCTACTAAGTGTAAGAACCAGTTTGAATGCTCTAGAGAAAGTATTCCTGCTGCCCACATATACAATTTATGGTTATCAATCTTAAAACATGAAGTAGTTATCACAGTGTTATAAAATAAAATATTATATTATAGCCTTTTATAGATACACATTCTAACATGATAAATTCCCTTTGTAATTCTATGTGTACTTCTAATAAGATGTAAAAATTACTCTGGAAATTAGACGTACATTTCATCAGCCTGCCAGAAATGTGTAAAACAAGAAAATGTTAAGAAATTCAGGTAGAAATAAAAGAAAAAAAAAAGAAAGAAATATTTACACTTTGAAGAAAACAGTGAGGATAATTAAGGGAGAAGGCAGAAATGTAGCAACTCATTTTGCAAGTAAGTAATGGAAGAATGATCAGAAACTCAAAGATCAGCATCAATATTCCACAGTGGCCTATTTTGCAGTATTTTATTATTTTATTTTCTTTACTGAGGTAACATTGGTTTACAATGTCCTGTAACTAAGAGGTTACACCTTTTCAGGTGTTACCACATCATCCCCACCCCCAAAACACTCATATGTAACAGCATTTTCTCCAAATTTTTGTCATTGAGGTAGTAATGTCAAATATTTTCCACATCTATGGGCTGTATGAATTCTTGATTTTTTTCTTTAGATTGTTTTCCTTCATTTTTATTTCATACACTTTTTTAAAGTAAATTGACAATAGTACTGTAAATGCAAAATCACCATCATGTACTGGTTAGAAGTTAATCATAAAAATAAGTAGAATGATGGGGGCCTCTCTGGTGGCACAGTGGGTTGAACAATGCACTATGAAGCAAACCGCAGCACGAGTTCGATCCCTGCCGCTGGCCAGGGAGGGAACCCACATGGCGCAGCAGACCTCTCCTGCCTCACCCGCTGCTGCCCTCGGCAGTGTGTTTCAGTCAGTCTGCCTGTTCTGTTCCACACTCTGTCCGGGTAATCCTCTCACCTTCCCAGTACTCTGACCTGTACCCCAGCTCTTGTATGCATAAATAAATAAATCTTTTAAAAAAATAAGTAGAATAAAAACAAAATTATGTTAAAGTTTCAGAAGAGATCTTTGCCTCTGCATGTTCACCTGAGGCCAGATCTCTCTGTAAATAAAGGAAATTATTAAGTGTAAGGGGGTGTTAAGGACAAACTAAAAGTAGCCTTGACTTTTTCCCTGATATGATCAAAACCACATATGTTCTAGTCCACACAAATCACTCTGCATACATGCTCTCTTCTAGACCTACCTGATGTCAAGCATCTACTCCTCCCAGCATGCCCAGTGTCTTCCAGGCTGTCCCTCTCTCCTCCTCCACTCTGACCATGTTCATCTCTGCAGATCTTTTCCCTCAGCACCTTACTAGCCTGCCCAAAGTATACAATCTAGCAGTTAATGCTCATTTGTCTATCTTTTTAAAAGATTTATTTTTTATTTATTTAGGTATATAAGAACTGGGGTGTAGGTCAGAGGTGTGGGGAGGTGAGAGGATTCACCAGAGACAGAGTTGGGAACAGAATAGGCAGATGGACTGAAATACACAGCTGAGGAGAGCAGCAGATGAGACAGGAGAGGTCTGCCGCACTGTGTGAGTTAGCCCCTTGGCCAGGGATCGAACTCTTACTGCAGTGGCTGGAGACAGCTCGATAGCACTGAGACTTTAAGCCCTGTGCCACCAGGGAGGCCCTCACTCATCTCTTCATGTGTGCTTGACTATCTCTGAAACTAGGCTTTGGGGCGCTTGTAAGTCAGGAATGATCTCCTATTAGGGGACAGATAAATTGATATAGATGTTGATTAGATTGTACCCACTGGGGAACGCCTAGAATCCATCTGAGGTGTCCAGCAGTATCGGACAGCTTACACATCGACCCCTCAAAGAGCAGCTCTAGTTCCTCCCACCAAGCCTCCCCACAGCTGTCTGACAGCAACTCTCAAGAGGTCGTCTTCACTCCAGAGACCACAATCAACCCATTAGAGATGGAGTTGTCTGGACTTGTTCCAAGGTGCCACCTATGACGGGGCACAACACAATTAGCATCCCAGCCTTACATACGTGGTAAGAATTTGCAAAGCCCAGGAGACAGGAGTGAGGCTGCACAGGACCCTGGAGAGTTCAGGTGACAGTCCTCAATGACACCTCCCTGCTCTGATTGCTAAGTTCCTTCTAGATGCATTTTTTTCTAACAAAGTCACAATTGTTAAAGAAGAGGGGGTTGCTCAGCATCAGGATTATTCTCTTCTGCATCTCCCCAAATTTGTTAATTTCTTTTAAGGCATTCATCCCCATTTCCTCCGATGCATCTACCAGTCCTTAACTCATTTTCTCCTCTCTCCCCAAGCTCCTTTGAATTTCCCTTTCTTTTATAATATGCAGAAAATATACTGAATTTGGAATAAGAGAGCCTCAATTCTAGTCTCTTCTTGGCCCCTAATTTTCTAATTGATTTGGACATTTATTCCTTTATTGAAAATTGTGGATCAGTTACTGTCACTGACTATAAAAAAGCAGTCACTTCAAGTCTCTTAATTTCTTCTTCTTTATCTAGAAAACGCATAGTCTAAAGCACCCCAAGGCATTTTCTTACTTCAAATATCATCTATTCAGTCATATTGTTCCTATGTCTTCAGATAGCAAATCCAGTCTTATAACAGGGTTACAGAAGTGGGAGCCATCTTTACACATCTTTGCTCCAAGAGACATTTGCAACCAGTGAGCAAGTTCACAGATGTTATTAAGCTATTTTCAAAAGTCCCCCTACACAAGGGCATTAATCCCAGCATTACATGGAGAACTTACTCTGAAATGAATCACTACTAAGCTCTTAGCATCAGAGCGCTGATTTCCCTGAGGCCAAACATAAGCCATATTCTGGAGGTTAAAATGCAAGCTTGGGGACCAGTCTGAACTGGGTTCAGTTCCTAGAATGTGGTCATTAATGTTGGGTCAACTTAACGGGGCTAAGGGATGCCCAGATAGCTGATAAAACATTATTTCTGTGCATGTCTGTAAGGGAGTTTCTAGAAGAATTGCCATTTGAGTTGGCTCACTGGGTAAAGCAAGATGGTCCTTCTCATCCACTGAGGGTCCAAATAAGAAAAAGGCTGAGAGAGGGCAAATTTGTTCTCTCTGCTTGAGCTACAACATCCATCTTCTGCCCTTGGATGTCAGTGCTCCCTGGACCCCAGATCTTTAGTCTCAGACTGAATACCACCAACCACTTTCCTGATTTTCCAACTTGCAGACATGGGACTTCTCGGAATCCATAATCCTCAAGTGAGTCAATTCGTATAGCAAATCTCTATATTTCTCTCCATAGAAAATACTGTTGTTCTCTAAAGGCTCTGCGTTTGAGCTTCTATATGGAGAGGGGGAGAGAGAAGAATGCTTATGTGCACCCCCTTGCTCCTGTCTCTCTGAAGAATCCTGACTCACATGTTGACCCAACAGTGACCAGGGCTCTGTGACCTTGGATGAGCTTCTTATTGCTGTAAGCCTCAGTTTATTGACTATAAAACCAAGATACTAACATAACCCAAATGATGGTGTTGCTATGAGAATTAATACCTTGATATCAAAGGTTGTCTCCGAGAAGTGTCAATAAATGCTATTGTTACTAAACCTGAATAGATACAATCCCTTGGAAACACACACACACACACACACAGATACACACATGTACCTAGAGATTCTCTATCTGTTTCTTACCTAGAAATGAAACAGGTAAGAAAATCCCACACAATTTCTTTCTGTTTCTCAGGCTACAAAGGTCTATGGGTCAAAACCTTTGATGCTACACTCCATTCTCCCAGTTCCTTGAAACACATTTTTCCTCCAAATTGGATACTAGTCACTTACTCAATGTATCCCATGATTGCCTGCCTTTGAACTTTTGCCCATACTATCTGTGGCTCCCAAATTGCTACTGCCTTCCATGGTCATTTCCCCCCAAATGCATCTGCATTGTACTCATTCTGCTCTACCTGACTGAGTGGGTGTGCATCGTCACCACTGTTCCCTGGGCCTCTTGGGGTCTTGCCTTAGATCCAGTATTATTCATCAACCTGAACTCAACTACAGTGAGATGGCCAGGTTAAAGGTGAATTCCTGGAGCAACTGGGACATTCTGACTACAGAATCTACATTTAAATTGTTACGTTCTTACAGAGAATCACTGCATTTCAATCACAGGATAGCTTCAGTGAAGAGAAGCCAAATAGTAATTATTATAAAGTGAAAGGCAAATATTATCAGAGAATAAATTTATTACAAATATGTTTCTCCATCCAAAAGACCTCAAACTCATATAACCTCTTGGTTGACATATTAACAATTTAATTTCTCTAGTTACACAAACTAAACTTACTTTTCCTTCGTAAATACATTGTGTTGCATTGTCATGCAGTTGGTTTTAAAGATTTTCTCTGATTTTTCCTGTTAGGGTACATAGTGAGGGGATCATTGATTTGATGCGATTTAAACAGCTCTCATGTTAATAAAAGGTCTTATTTAAATTGCACTCACTATATAATAAATGATATGCTATGTATTTCATCAACATATATTAACTCATTTTGTTTGTATTCTACAGGCAGGTAGCATTAAATTGCTTTAATTTTACAGAGTAGCAACTAAAGCAGAGAGGTATGAAATGCCCGGTAACTTCTTTAGAGACACACAGCTAGAAACTAGAGAGGCTGAGTTTCTTCTTCTCATCTCCAGGTATTCACCTTTTGTGTAATCCCCTCCCTTGAGTATGGTGGGACTTTCACTCATTTCTAACCAATAGACTACAGCAAAAATGATGGGAACTGACTTCCGTGGTCGTGTTCATGACCTGGTTCCCGAGAAGCAAGGTAGGACTTCCGGCTGTGCTGAGACCTGGCTCTGGGAAGGACCACATGTCAGGCACCCGAGAGCAGCCTCCAGATGCTGAAAGCCTCCGTCCTACAATGGCAAAGAATGAATCCAAGCAACAACTGAATCAGCTTGAAAAGGATTCCAAGTCTTAGATGAAAGCACAGCCCAGGCCTTAGGAGACTTGGGGGGCCTTAAGGCAGATAACCTTGAGTCCATGCCTGGATGGAGAACCTATGGAAACTGTGAGGTAACAACTATGTGCTGCTTTAAGCAGTCAGGTGTTTCACCAAGCCCAAGTCTCCCATTATATAGCAGGAGAAGGTAATACAGGAAGCTACTGGGCAATCAGGTTGGGGACAAGTAATCTGAGTGCTGAGGATCTCACATGCAGGGACACCGTCCATAAATGCCATGGCAGTTCTATGAAAAGAACTAATCCTATTTTCAAGCAGAGGATAGTGGTGGATGGAAACTAGACTTTGGGTGGAGATCAGAGTATAGTGTATACACATATCAATCTGCAGTGTTGTGCTCCCAGAAACTGTAGTGCAACACTACTTCAATAAAATTATAAAAATAGATAAAATAAAAATCAACTATATTGCACTAAAACATAAATATAATAAAACAGTCATAAAAAAAAAAAGATGAGGAGCTTTGGGAAGAGGGAGCTCAAGAACCCTGAGGAAGGTAACATGCTAATAAACAACAAAGGCAAGCAAGTCTATCTTGCCTGCTACTTGACTACCTGCCACCGCCTGAACTCACAAAACAGCCTTGGGTAATACCATTACTGAAACAACTAACTTAATCACAGTGCTATCTCTGCTTCATGTGATGGCTTCTCTGCATTTCTGGTCCCACAAAGACAAGGCACTCTGTCCAAGAAAGAGGCAACAAAGGGAATATGGGAGTACAAGAAATTGGTTCATTATATGTAATTTAATTTGACATCAATAACGGCCACCAACTCTGAGACTGCTACTTGACACAGGACTTGAGTTGGACAGTGGGGTGGGTAATGGCAGTGGAGAGGGAAAGAAACTTGGAAAACTTCTTAAGTATCTTAAAGGTAATTTTTTTTTGCAATATCATTGGCTAGGTAAACTACTGAAATAGTTCCCTTTTGTAAATGACCTATTACACATAGCTTTATGTTTCTAAATGTATTTATTGAAGTACGGGGGACAATCAGTTCATTTAAGCAACCTGATGTCCTTTCTCCTTTCCCATTTCTTGTCTCCCCCCCAATTTTGCTCTATGAGAAGATGCTCAGGATAAGAGACCCGAAGTCCTGCAGCAGCAAGTTTTTGCCAAGGAGCATCTGTGAGGACTAAGTCCTTTGTACTAAGATGTCTTTAGCTGGAGAGGGATGTCTCAAACACCAGATTGTGTTATCTCTCGTTAGCCTTAAGTCTGACACTGGCCCACACCAAGCACTGCTTGGTGGGCTAGGGCCTGGGTTTCCTTCCCAACACTATCTCCTTCAGTTGACAACTTTGCAGTCACCTACAAGCCCTCAGGCACAGTCACAGGCCGCTAATGTCCTTTCATCATAGCCAGCAAGAAGCTCAGAGAATACCGCAACTGATGATGCACACCCTGGTTGTGAGAGGTCTCTGCAGACTACAGAAATGCAGACTGCAACAAAGAGAAATCAGACGACCATTCCCCAAGAATCAATGTGTGGGAGACAGGCTTTAATGCACGCAGCTTTCAACATTTATTCACCCAAGACCCATTTAGTGAAAACACGCTAGTCATAAATCCACTCTACTACAGAGTACCAATACACAGAAGAGTAAGACATTGTTTACACTGACTCTCCTAGAGGACAGAGACATGTCAGGGAACCAGCGTAATACAGTCTATGAGTCCATTCAAGTACACATAGAATCTAGTAAGTCTGCCCGAGTATGGCAGTTTCCAAGAGACGCTTTAAGGATGGCCGATGCATGCCACACAAGCAAAACAATGTGCCACACTCTTCCCTTATGAGATGGTTATAGACTGTCAGAATACAGCACCTTCTCTTCTGTCCAGCTGGAAGTCTAATAATTCTGCCCTCTTCCTTCGCTAGCAAAACAAACCCTGACTAATTCCCAATCTGGGTGTCATGATCACACGAGGTACTGATCACCCAGCACTCGGGGACCAAGGGCCTGGTCAGGAGGTGTGGGATGGTGGCCACCAGAGTGAGGTCTCCTACTGTAGTCCTCATGAAAATTCTTGAACAGCGAGTTTAACTCACTGCCTTTTTTTTGGATTATCCCGAACCTCAATGTTTCCTCAACATTTTCTGTATTCCGGAAAAGACCACTTACTCCCTCGTTGCTGAGGTGCTTCTCGTCACACCTTCCAAACCTTTTCCCCAGTCAGTAGATACTTGGGCAAAGTAAGAGAAAAAAATCGTTACCGACTTACATAAGCTTACATAGGTTAGCTTCGCAATTGTTATTTTCTGCAGAGCTAAAGTAATCAATCACACTCAGCTAACCACCCCTGAAAAAGAATAAAAAAGGTAAAAACTGTTTTAAAAACATGTTTCCCACATGCTGTTTGGGAGGATGAAAGATGGGCGACTTAATGTGGAGAGGAAAGTGAGAGGTGGTAGCTTCATTTCACCTGGACACGAGAAGACGCTTCACGGTCTCTTGGGAGATGTGCACGCCCTTCTGGAAGAACAAATCTGCAGGCCTGAAATGTGCACTCTCTTTCAGTCATTCCAGCCCCTGGTCATCTCTCTTATTTCCCTACTTTGATCCTCAGCTCTACCAGCTTCATTCAGTCCACAGCTATTTATAGAATACTTAAACTCTGCTGCTTTGGAAACCAATGGTCTGCTTTCCTCCTACAGATTATACACTCAATCCAAACCTGAACTACATAAGGCATGGTCAGGAAGACTCAGAGCCCCTTGGAGTTCCCTTCATTCATATCATGGGCCATTTGCTAATTACTCTCCAATAGGGAATCTTAGACCTAATACCAACTCTTATAGGGAATGCTCTAGGGCAACTGACACCCAGTGTCACCATGACCCAAAATATTGCTGGGGTTGCGATGAGTGCAGGCCAGTCAGTAGGTGACCAAAATTTCCAGAACAGTAAGATGTAGAGAGAGGAGTGCTCTCCCTTGAAAACAGTAAAGGGAACTTCTTGAACCCTCTATAACCTTTACTCCAAGTAGATGGTACCATCTACAGCTGCACAGCTGCTGGGAACCACTGGCAGACCTGGGAGGCTGTATCCTCTCTAGGACCAGGCTGCTTTAAAATGCAATGCTATGCAGTGATCAAAAAAGATAAACTCATGCCATTTGCAGCAACATGGGGCTGGAAGGAATTATGCTAAACGAATTAAGTCAGAAGGAAAAAGACAAATATCAAATGATTTCACTGCATGCAGAATATAGAGAAGCCAAACAAAGAGTCAGGAAAAAGACAAAACTTGCAAGCTGGCTATTGATATGAGGCCTATAGCATGCGAGGGATTAAAACAGGGGAGAGAAGAACACAAGAGATTGGGGTGATGGATCACGGGTGCTACAGTGGTGGGAGAACTACAGGGACTACACCTCAGGGGTAGAATTAATACTGTCCAAGAAGTAACAATGACATAAGGAAAGATATGAAAAACTTAAGAATAATACAGCTCCCTACTACACACCCTGCATGCTCTGTCCCCTTTGTCATTAAAGTCACTTCATGCCCTCCCACTGTGCACTCGGAGAACTTTCTATCACTCATGTCACCACCCCATCGTTACGGCCACATACGCTCTAAACATGGATTTTTTTTCCTCTGCAAAATAAGGACACTATTTGTCTGGAGTCCTGTATTTATAGAGAAGATTAAATAAGATTGTTCCTATAGAGCCCTTAGCACTGTGCTTGGCACTTAAATAACATACAAATATAATTCCATGGCACATATCATATATGTCACATAATCCTATAACCTTGTATTTATATATAAAAATTAATTATAGTGTACTAATAATTACAAATTTATAAATTTTTCTGAGAATCTGCACAAATATCACAGATTTAATTTGTATTATCTTAAATGTTTATGATTATATTTCAAGGTATAATTATTACTTTCTTTCAAGATCCCTGTAAAGGAACCATTAGAGTCAATGTAATCATGCTGAGATCACCCAGCTAGTTAGTGTTGAAGCAGGATTTGATTGGAGGTCAACCTTTGTTCCATCACACCTTTCTTCCCTTGTAATTAAACTAAAGAATTTCGCTCCAAAACTTGCTGAGAAGCCTGATGAAAGATGTTATTGCACTGGATCAGCAGCAAAGGGGATAGTGTTGCCTTTAATCGGTTCTTTGCTCTGTGTTTCTGCTTTCACACATTTAGGATTCCTTAGCAGTGATACTTCATTCCCTTCCATCCACCCTCTGACCAACACATGCCGGCACTCCTGACATGCCAACTTTCTCTCCATGGCACTGAAGATCACGTGTAAATTTAGTCAGTAGGGGCCAGAATTTTGGATAGCATGAAAACTTCTTTCACATATTCAGTCCTTCTCAGCCCTGTTTTTGTGAACAGTTCTTTGACTGAGCCTCATGATTGACTCTCTTCCCCCCAAGTAACCATAGCACTTGTGCAAGTCTGTTTTTAAGCACTTAACAATCACTGTTACGCTAGCTAAAATTTATTGAGCACGTACTATATGCCAGTTAGTATTCCTAGTGCTCTCCATGCCTTATCCCATGTAGTCCTCACAGTGTGAGATAAAGGCTCTAATCCACCTGAACCTCATTTCTCTATGTGTAAATGAGGGTAATAATAGTTTGATATGAACTTTTATGACAATTTCAATAAGAAATTGACACTAGTGACTTATCTGTTTCTCTAACCCTTGGACTGTGGGTTTCTCAGTGGAGTCCATGTCTACTCTTCTCATCTAGCACACATTCCCTGGCACCTCCATGGGTCTGGTGATGACTAATACTACACACAAAAATATACAGTCAGTAGTAGTATAAATTACTTTTTAAAAATGAGCAAGCAGACTCAAGAGGGATGGGCATCTTTCTCAGAGTTATAGCTGGTAAGAAGAGGATCTGCTATTCAAGTCTATGCTTATCTATTCCCTCATCCAACTCTTGTTTCTCATGTTAGGTGAAAAAGAAATGCTTATCGACTTTAGTAAATGCGAGAGTAGAATAAGTGAATAGTGTGTTTAGCATTAGGTACCAGGCATAGGAAAATGTGGTCTATACTAAAAGAGAGATTAGAAGCCATCAATCCATCACAGCTTTCTCAAAAAACTGACTAGTCCAGCATGGGCAGTGATGCCTTTATAAGAAACAGTCTTTGGGAATCACTGTTCATCAACAGTTGGGGGATTCAAGGAATGGTCTTTGGAGTAAGACTGATGGGAGTTTGAACCCCTGCTTCTACTTTCCTGGTGCAGAACCTAAGGCTAGTTATCAAATCCATATGAACCTCAGTTTCCCTATCTGTAAAAAGAGGGTTATAACAGCTTGATGTGAACTTTTATGAGGATTTCAATAAGATGACATACATAGAAATATCTGAATAAATATTAAATGCCATCCTGTGCTGGTGATTTCATCTCTCTCCCAGGGTTTAAACCAAATGCTTCCCAAAACATGTCCATCAGCACTCACTTCCCCTATGTTGGTATGTAAATATTCCTGCTCCAATAAAAGCAGCCCCATTTAATTCTGGTTAACTCTTCTAGGGACGCCCTGATGTATATTTTATCCCTAGCCACAGACTCCTTTATTAATGAAATGCTTATTTTTTTCCTAAACAGCTAGGTTTTAGTCCCAGTTTTATCACCCTGATAAACATTCAATAGAATAAAAGTCCAAGCTCAGTTTTGTTCAGAACTGATACTGTTTCCTCTGCCTGAGATGAGAAATAAAAGCATTATGAGTGAAAATGGCACTGAATTAAGCAAGTTAAATATCTTTGAAGAGATTGATTTACTGCACAACCCCCTATGGAAATCAGAATCACCCACATTTAAACAGATCCAACTTATTTCATGGGCAATTCCTCCTGGGTTTTAATGTGTTTTGACTTCCACACTCTCTGTCCATTGGTAATCAAGGAATCATTTCTTTTGCCTTCATTAGCAGCAGAAGTACAAATACAACCTGGATTGATTCTATTTCCTGAGACAGAGGGTTTTTCTCAGGATATCCAGGTCTTTAAAAATGCATGTGGTAAATGGTGGGGATGAAGGGTGGTGATGGAGAGTAAGAGGCTGGGGGTTAGATTCGTTTCTGTCTTCTCCTAGGGCTGAATTCTCAGTGAGGACTGTGTTTGATGATTAATTCTTTCCCCAATTCTAGATAGGACATTCTACGGTGATAACAGAATGAAATACATTGAAATATCTTCAATTTCCATGACACATTAGTTGCTCAGAAAATTCTAAATATATTATTGCAGTGACCTCAGCTTATCAGCTAGGCAATTAGCCCTTTGAAAAGCAAAGAGAATAGATGTCAACAACCAAGATCTTGCTAGATATTTCTCCTGCTTCTTTCTGAACCATGGTATCTCCCACCTCCTCACGCTGACCTTCCCTACAGAAAACTCTAACCCTTTCCATTTCTACAAATACATCATTTATTTCATCTTGACCCCACTACTCAAAGGGTTAGGAGAAAAACTTGGGGACAGGTTATTTTAATACAATGCAATCTATCATTAAGCAATTACATGTAACCTTCACCATTTAGGACTATAACACATAGTAGAGATGGTTTGTACAAACCTGGACAGGGACAGAGCAATGACATTCATAACAAGTGCAAATCAAAGTCCATATTCCTTTGGACCAACACCACCCCACCTTGTCAAATGGCTGTTCAATTCCTGCTCAGCATAGAAATCCACTTATTTTTAACATTCACATTTCCTCCTCTTTGTCATTGCTTTTGGAATTGACCCTGGAACAAATGACCAATTGAGAAAGGTATCATTCATTCACCATATATTAAGCACCTACTGTATGCCAGACCAATGTCTGGTACTTCATCATGCATGTCATTGTGTTATCACCATAAAAGTGATATTTAGAATTGGAGGAAAGGAACTGACCATCAAATATAACAGTGAAAAGATATTTCTGCCCTTTTAAAATAGAATGGCATGTTCACACTCCCTTGTTTAGAATCCTGGCTTTGTTTTGAATGGACTGTGTGATCTTATACAACATTTCCACCCTGTAAGATGAGGATAAATGTGGTATATGTCTCCTAGAAATGTTATGGGTTTTAAATGTATTAACTGTAGCCATGAGCAAGAGCTGTGAGATCGGAAACAATGACTAACTCCCATCACAATTAACGGTGCTTATCCAAATTCTAGACCTTTCTTTCAAGGCTGAGCTAAATTTCTACTCCTGTGAAACTTGTCGGCTGCCCCAGTCCGGGAATTCTTATACTTCCTTTCAACAAACTTGTCCTTGCTAGAAGGGACACAGGACTCCTCTTCTATGCCCACCCTGGTAAATGGATAGTGACTGTCTATGGCAAAGTGAAGTCAGTTGCAGAGTCTCTAGGGTATGTAAAGATTGCATGTAAAGACTGAAGCGGGATGATGACAAGAAGGAGGGAAAGCAGCACATCAGTCTCAGCTAGATATTTGATCACCAAAATTATCTTTTTCCTCTGCATCCCATAATCTCCAGTTATATTTGGGTAAGTTATTTAACTTCTCCAAGCCCCTGTTTCCTCCTTTCTAAAAATATCTTTAAGAGTAATACCTTCCAGTATTTGGGGGACTATCAAATGATATATTTCATATCCAGTACCCAGTTAGAAGCTAGCACCTAGATAAGAATTCATTTAATGGTTATTATTATTATTAACTATCATTATCAACTGGTAAATCACTAATTGGATGTTGCTTACAAAATGACATAGTGACAGTTTCTAATGTGTTGTCCCATGTCCCTAGACAGAAACTCTCTCTTAGGAAGAAGCCCTCCCCTCTCCCAGTGCCCGACACCCAGAAGGAGCAGGTCCTCAGAGTGCATCTGTGGTGTCAGAGGAAAAGAAAAAGTAACTATAATAAAGTGAAAATCAAAGTCATCAGACAAGTATAGATCAGAGACATTCTGCAGGGGAGGAGGGGGAAGGATCAGGAATCAGGACAGGGGTGGGAAGAGCACAAGGGGCTATGGTGGTGGCGCAGGGGTGAACTGGTGGTGGGAATTTCACAGGGAAATCAGACATTGCACAAATATGAAGGCTGGTGTAATAAATATATAATAATAAATTTTAGAAAAAAGAAATGGGAGTGAGAACGGCGTTTCTGCGGCATCCAGTTGAGGAGGGTCAAAGAGTGGGGAGTGAACGTACGCAGAAAGGTGGCCTCTGTCCTAAGCCAGTATTGCTGCTTCACTAGCACAGAGAGCACAATAAAAGAGACAAAACTGAATATTGGCTGGACTTTTCCTTAAGGGATAATCCACAGTTATTCCTCTTTGCTAGGAATGCAGCTTGGGCCACAAATCAGCTAAGCAAAGGTTTTACACTCCACAGCGATAGACTTTATGCTAAGTATGCTGAAATAAACCAGAAAGGAACAGAGTGACAAAGTAAGCCCTGGAGGTGTAAGGGGAGAAGCACTGGAGCATAATCAGAAAATGACACATTTAACAGTGCAGTACTGTTCTGAGACCATTTGCAGCAGCATAAGAAAGAAAAAAGAATGGAGCTGCCCCAAGGTGGAACTTCGGAGCAGAACTACTAAAACACTTTAGAGAGCTGTCTGGAACTGCTCTGCAGGCACACTGAAGGCTGAGAAAACGCTGCAATGCTGGGACCATCCCCCAGAAAAAGATAAAGCACACATTTGCCCATTTTTTTCATGGGAGCCTTTGTCTATTTTTGATGAAGCAGCAGTTCTCACATTGTTAGAGACTCAACTCTGGGAAGCACCACCCACCGCTGACATGAACGATATACTGGATGGTTTTTGAGGGTCTCCCCACATTCCCAGAGCACAGGGATGACAGCACGTTCATTGCGCTATTCCATATTACATGTGACCTCGTTATGTGCACAAGCAAAACAATGAGATCATCAAGCAGGTGTAAATCCCAAGGCGCAGGTGGACTGACTGACCCAAGATTATTAGATTATAATCTAATAACAGGCGTCCAGTCCAGTTCACTGAATTCGTCTCGTGCTGCTTCCCAAGGCCATGACCCAAGGGAGAATGGAGGTGCCTTCCTAAAACAATGATTTCCCACAAGCATCACAGAAGCTTTCAGTTAAGTTCTTATTAAAATTCTACTATTCTTATTTAAAAATAAACATTTTACTTTGAGATAATTTCATATTTACAGGAAGTTGCATATCTAGGACAGACAGTTCCAGTATGTTCTTCACTCAGTTTCGCTAGCATTGAACGTCTTACATAACTGTGTGCATTTGTCAAAACTGAGAAATTGACATCGGTGCTTCACCATTAACTCCAGTTTTGATCCAGATTTCACAAGGGTTTTCACTAATGTCCCCTTCTGTCCATTACAGAACCTAAGATGCCATATTGCATACAGAATTGCATTATGTTCATCACATTATTTAACAATCATCCTTTGTAAAACTTAGTGTTTCAGTATTTTGAAGACAGACACCATTACTTCCCTGGTTCTAGCCTGACCCAGCACATGGAGGAACTTGCTTTTTGTTGGTGAGTTTAGTTACACAAAAGTGTTTGAAGAAAATCTAGACCATCAGTCTTAAAAGTCAGTCAGAAAAAAGGGGAGGGACAACATGATCACAAAAAGAGTAATAGTCTGCTGACACTGAAAAGCTAGTTTTCAAATTTAGGGTAAATATTAAATATCATAGGCATCAGCTAAAAAAAGAAAACAGTCCCTTAAATAGGCAAACGGCATTAGTTTTCATGTCCACCAAGCACTATAACTTATCAAATGAAAAATTAAAGCAGAAAAATCAGAGTTGTAAGAACTTGGAAGAAATGTAAATAAGATTTTAATCAGTCTGTTGCATGGACCAGAGTTGGTGGCACACCATTAAACATTCCCATCCTGAAGCTGCTATCTATATATAGCTGTTAATTGTGCAAATTCCCCAGTTCCTCAACACCGTGATTCTAAACCAGCTGCTAAGTACAGCTGTTTTTTTTTTTTTCCTTTCAAACAAAGGCAATTTTAAAAAGTGGGAGCAAGGGAGAAATGGGATAAATGATTTAAACAAGCAAATACAACCAAACTTATATTCCATAGTTTCCCTTGGATATTATATTTCCAAAAAAAAAAACATAAACATCATCCAGGGTAGTCCTAAATGACTTGGGGTAAATAATTCAATGGGAAATAGAATACCAGTAATATTATTTTAGTTGCTGCAGCAGCCTGGTGAGAAATTCCTCTCATAATTTTCATGTCCAAAAACATCGTGCAAATGCATAAAGCAATCTATAATTTTCAATTGGAAGTAGTTTGTCCTCATCTGATTATCATTCTCTTGAATACATCATTTTCTGCCTAGCATTTTGCCATAAAAATATGCATAAATAGAATATGTGCACACACAGAGAGAGTAGAGAGGTGGAAAAATAGATAATGTAAGCTCTTTTTCAGTACTCATTTTGGTAGCCCCAAGAGCAAGTAGCACACAATAAAAATACTCAATTAAAGTACTCAATAAATGCTTAAATAAAGAAGGAAGCAAAGCAGGTTTACTTCAGGCTGCTTTTTTTTTTCTTGTTCTGCTCTTCTATCAAATATCAACTGAATTTACTAGATAGTTTTATACCAAGAACTGCCACACTGTGGTTATTTCCTCCAAAGGGAAACCTGCAGCTTCACTGGCTGTGCCTAGCACCAAAGGCTCAGTTTTGATCAGTGAAAACTAAACAGTGCCTCTTTTTTAAAATTGGTACAAAAATCAAATGAGTTCATTCATTCCTTTCTTAAACCACTAAAAATTGAATGTCCAGCCTGTGCCAGATAGGAAGTGAGGCTAGAAAGTGAGGAAAAGCAGGCATCACTCAGTCCTTGCACTGATGTAATGGACTGCAGATGAGGGTGGGGAAGCATGAATTAAAGGAGGATATGAATCAAGATTCCAGAACTCGTGTATTTGAACCACCTGGACACACAGTAAAACATGAACTGTTGGACCCTACGGGTTCAGTAGGTCTGAATTCCTAATAAGTATTCAGTTGACACTGATGTTGGTGATGTGAAGGTCATAGTTTGAGAATTACTGCACTAGTAAGTGTAAAATGAGTATGAGGTATAAAGGAATGTGAAATGAACAGACCCTAGAGGGAAGACTTTCCACAGTGAATGACCTCTGAACTAATGACCTCTGAATTGAGATGGAAAAAATGCATGAAAGGAGGATAGCCAGGGAAACAGCATGTGTAAAACCTCTTATGGGGGAAGGAACAGGACAAGAATGAGAGACTAAAAGCAGGTCTGTGTAGCCCAGATGGAGCGAATGGGGCTGAAGAGAGAAGTAGGGGTGGGCCAGAGCAGGCTTGAACAGGCTCCACACAGTCACATCTTGTTCTATGGGCCCTGAGCGCCGAGGAAGGCTGGGAAGCCCTGGGGGGACACAACTCGATTCTGGTTCTCTGAAGAGTCCTCTCTGGCTTCCTCAAGCACATGGCCCCATGAACAAAGCACCCTCCAGTGCTGTCCTAGTTGCAGTGCTGAATTGCTCTTATTTGGACCTCAGTTCTGCCAGTTACAGTCCAGGTGGGTTACACACCATTTTATGGTTTCTTCATCTGTAAAATGCTGACCCAAATTCTTATCTAAAAAAGTTTTGCATTGAGTGACTGAAATTAATCATGTCTGGCACACAGTAAACACTCCTATTTCAGTTGCCATTACCATCATTATTCACTAAATGTCAAAAAATAAATAAATAAATACTGCTTTAATCATAGAAGTAGGAGAAAGTAGATTTAATTCCCTTGAAAGCCTCTTTGGGTAACATATCTTACTTACTGCAAAGGTGACCATACTTTAAACCACAAAA
Source organism: Galemys pyrenaicus (assembly GCA_019455555.1). Classification (NCBI taxonomy): domain Eukaryota; kingdom Metazoa; phylum Chordata; class Mammalia; order Eulipotyphla; family Talpidae; genus Galemys; species Galemys pyrenaicus. Next base: position 3,821,473 of record JAGFMF010011747.1, on the reverse strand, counting down.
GAGCAGAGTAGAATCTCTGGACAAACCCAAACCAGAATTTAATGACAAAAATCTAAGTAGTTTCCATGTCCCAACCCTAAGTGTAAGCTCCAGAGGTACAGAATGTTGTTCCTTCCCATAACCTAGAAGAGTGTCTGGGACTCAGGACTTCAGTAGCGTGGGAATGAACAGCCTTCAATGTCGTTACCCTGAATTGGATTTGGAGGTGACTCACTTCACCACCGTCATCACCATCCAAGTCCCCTGTTTCGACCATAGTTCCAGTTATTTAAGGAGAAAAGGACGTGTTTTTGAACGGGCATCCGGGGGCACTATATTTAATGGCACAGTCAGCAGAACAATGTCTTCCTATTAAGGATGGGCACAGCGCCCCTCCACTCCTGCCTGCATTTGGGCTCCAACCCCTACAGCACTGAGTCAATTTGGCGAGTCCCCTGGATGACAGTCAGGCCATTCCCTTGATGCCCACCTCCTGCCCCAAATTATTTGTCCCTCAACAACTTCCTAGTGTTCTTAGGTAAAGCTCTCAATGACTGGACCTCGTGCTCTCTGCATGAACTGACCTTGGCCCACTCTTCCAGCCTCACCCCACTCTCCTCTCTGCTGGTGCCCCAAGGTCCAGTCTCTCAGCTTTGTCCAGTGTTTCCTCTGCCTGGTACACCCTTCCCAGCCCCACATGGTCCAAAGTTCAAGTCTCAGCTTTACATCTCTTCACAAGAGGTGAGCCCAGCGGAATCCTCGTCAGTATCCACATTCCCTATCAATCCCATGAAAGGGGACCTTGCATTCTACTTTCTTTCCAATACTTGACATACAGGGATTCTAAATACACGTCTGTCCAATGACTTTATTATTATTCTACTTTCACTTCCCCCAAGGTCAAAGCATGTGCACGAGCAGAGTTCCTAAGGAGTGCCAAACCTGCTCCCTCATCATTTGCCATTGATGACTTCAGATTCCACAGAGATGAATTCTTTTTGAAGAGTAGCCTGTGACTTTCCAAATTCGGTTATCCCAGTTTAGATCCTGGTGCTCACCTGTGGGCTCATTTGGGCTGCCAAGACTGACAGACCACAGCCTGAGGGACTGAGCTGGGGAAGGCAGGGTCAGTGGAACACCATGGGGGATTGTTGGTGTAGTGGTGGTGGATATGGTGCGAACGTATATATATTTAGAGGTTTGAACACATAATCCCCTGAGCATTACCTCAATATACATAAGGTGGGTAAGAAAACATTTCTTTTTCACAGTTCTAGAATCTGGGAAATTCAAGACTGAGGTGCCAACAGATCTCGTGTCAGGTGAGAGCCCAATTTCTGGTTCATAGATCACTATATCTTCACCTGGCAGAGGAACAAGAGAACTTTCCATAAACTCTTTTATAAAACCACCAATACCCTTCATGAGGGCTCCACACTGATAAACTAAACACCCCCCAACTCCACCCAGGACACTACCTCCTACATCATATCATCAAGGAGAAGGATTTCAGCATATGAATTGGGCAAGAGGGACACTCCATCCATGACACCAATCTACCCATGTCCCGGCCCAAGTGTGTCCACAGTTGTAACATGTATGAATCACCTGCCAGTCTTATTAAAATACAAAAATTTGAGTACATCTTGGTGGGACCCAGATTCTGCATTTCTACAAGTTCCCAGGGAGCCCCAACTCTCTGTCACTCACTTGCATCCCTGCCAGGGTGGGCACCCACTCCCCACTCCCACTGCCAGCAGTGGAGGAAGATGTGAGAGCTCCACTAGAGTGGGTGGCAGGACCATGGGTGTCCAGGACTTCACGAGATGCTGACAGTCACTCACTCACTTTCAGGAGCTAAATGTGATCTAGCAACTGTGATTTCAGATTAGTGCTGGCTGTGAAAATAGAGGACAGGAGAGACAGCTTACACAAAATAAGAGAGTGAAGAAGAAGGAGGGGCCAAGAAGGATGCAGAGTGAGAAAAAGGAGAGAGGCAACAGGGCTCCTCCCCTTCCCCCCCCCAACCAGCCTACCGCGATGTGCACCACCACACTGGGGCAAGTTGAAAATTCATTAGCAGAAAGGGAATTTAGGGCCTCACTGATGGCACAAGGGGTTAAATCTCAGCACTATGAATCTCTGGACAGCCACTGCAGCATGAGTTTGATCCTCAGCCAGGGATCTGACCGACATGGCACAGCAGACCTCTCTATCCTGTCTTCCCCGCTGCTCCCCTCAGCAGCGTATTTCAGTTGATCTGCCTATTCTGCTCCCCACTCTATCTCTGGTGAATCCTTTCACCACCCTGCCCCTCTGGCCTGTACCCCAGCTCTTGTGTGCATAAATAAATAAATCTTTAAAAAAAAGAGAGAGGTAATTTATCCCCATGTGGAAAATACGCTGTTTAATTTCACTGGAATACCAGAGATGTGGTAAAGGACAGTGGGCTTCCTTTTACCACCTTAAACTCTTTGCACCTATTCAGGCATTCTCTGAATGCCTGTTTGCAGCTTCTTCATTGTAAAGGATGCGTTTAGAAAAAGCATGAGCATTAACAGGTATAATTAGCACCAGTGCTGAAGAGTCTGTTCTTGGAGAGGCTTCAGAGTTTACCAGCTCTTCCTGTCTCTCCACATGCTAAACTGCCTTATAAAACTGCCTCCCCAGCATGGCAGCATCATGCCTATCATTCCTAATGGGAGTTCTATATGTTTTCAATACTGTCCTGGTTGGATTCTGGAAAACCACTCCTCTGGGGTCTTGAGTGATAAACTACCAAAGAGGAATTGGAGGAAGCATCAGCCAGGGACTTGAACCCTGGGAACTTCAGCTCTCAGAGAGAACAACCCAAGCTTCTCATGTCCTTGGCCTTGAACGTCCATGAAGTGACATGAAAATACAGTAAGATAACTGAAAAGTTTCTTTGGGACTTGGGCTATACTAATGACCTAGTGACTCAGGCCAGTACACCTGGTCAGATCCTTCCAGTAGAAATGGTGAGTTTTCTAATGAGGTCCATGTTCCTCCTTGGTAGAGAATAGGGGAAGAAGAATTGAGCAGGTTAAAATTTTACTCAAGAATTTTTATAACTACACTTTCCCTGATTACGTTGCTGTAGCTTTCATGATGCCAGATACACTGTTATGTTACCCTTTAAAAAGGTACCCCAGTCACCCCAACCTTATACTTTGGATGCCTTTCTTCCAGCATCACCCAGATAGTAAGCAGAGTAAGGTCACCTATACATCTACATTTGAGATCCTCCAAGCTTGAAGTTCCTTTTTGGCATAAGGAACCTCATAACCTCTTATGCAAATGAGAGTTTGCTCAGTCATGGGCCCAAGATACATCAGCTGTATCTGCTCAGCAAACATTTAGGGCTAAAGGTGTCGCTGTGTGGGAAAGATTCTTCATACCACCGAACAACAGGCCTATCACAACACACAGAGAGACGTCAGCCGGCAGAGAACGACAGTGCAGGCTGATGCCATATGCTCGTGACACAGACAGAAAGATAAGCAGAGAGGAAAGTTGAAACTGTAGACATGAAACCCACCAGGTGACCCAGCCTGAAACACTGAACTGCAAATATCCCTCAGACCAGCTGATGGGCAAAGGCCAGGTAGAAAGGTAGCATTAATAGGAGTTGGATTTAAGAACTTTTCATGCCATTCTGGACTAGGAACCCCTCTAATTCATTTGCAAGGGTGCTGTTCTCAAAGACCAAGGCCCAGACATGGCTTCTGAAGTCAGAAGTAGCTAAGATCAGTAATTCAGCCAGATCTTGCACCTGAGAAAATGATGTGAGGGGCTCAAACCTATGGAGATTTTCTCCAGGACAGAAAAGAGGAATACTAGAAATAGCACCTTCACAACACGCACTAGAAAATACAGGTGTGTTGTTGGCACCAGATTCTGGGTCTAAAAGGAAGAGAGAGTTGGGAGAGGAAACCTAGCAGGCTAGCATCCCCGAGCGGTTGATGATGTTTAGGCACTTGTGCCATCTTCCTCCTGAGACATCCTCTCTAGGGCCATGGGCCTCCCATGGGGCTTAAGAGACAGGTGCCCTGGGAGTGGAAATGGACAAATAAAAGAAGCTTGAGGTTTGGATTTTCTCAGTCATCAGCTTCAGACATGAAATTTGTTGTTAAAATAGTTCCTCCTCTTCTTTCTATTTCTTAAACTACAACATTCTATACCCCACATATGTGAACAAAACTAACCTGGCACCTAAACCATCAGCCAAGAAGGCTGATTTGTCTAACAAATCAAGAATTCATTGAAAATGAAGTTAGTTAGAAGACATCTGGAGACTTGGCTGAAGGACACTGAAGGGGAAAAAGAGCATAAAAGCTTTTCTTAAAAACAGTGATTTGTTAGGGGAAAAGTGATAAGTTCTGACTGGTTGATTAGCTTGGACTTGTTTCTCATTTGTCAGCTTAAAATCAATAATTTCTGTGCATTTCTAGAGCCATCTCTTTACCACAGGGCCCACGTCCATCTATCACCAGGCCCACGGCAGAGCCAGGAAGAAGACGCTGCTCAGCCCACCTGACAATTTAATTGGCCTACTTCCTCAGGAAATTATTTTTCTCCCCATCTCTAAGTTTCTAAAAGAAATCACCAGAAGGTGGCCTGACTCTCATTTGGTGTCTTGTGAGAAGAGAGCAGCCAGCTCTAGCAGAGAGAGGCATTTCTGGGCTGGGTGGTGACGCCTCACATGCTGACTTTTATGTGAGAAGAGCCAGAAGCTGTGATTTCAGGAAGCTCTACCCCCATTTCCAGCATTTGGTTCCCCTACGGTGTCTGGTATCCCAAGCAGAGTCACTGCTTTGGAGGAAAGTGCCAGGGGCAAGTGCTAATTACTAGTTACAGTTCCCCAGCCACAGCACTGGTATTTTTACATTTTAGCTCAATTGGGTTGCTTCAATTAACTCTCTCCCTCACTTCCTATAGCTGAAAACTTTAGATCAAGGCACAGGGAGGAGAAACAGAAATGGGTAAGAAAGAAACTCGAGAGGGCGGGAAACTCTTTGAACAGGAGGGGAATCAATCCACAAGGTAAGAGAGGCTGCCGGTGTGCAAAGGAAGAATTCTAAAATGTTTCTAACTATTGTAGTTGCCTCTAAGGTGATAGTCATCACGTAGAATAAATCAGCTTCTTTTCAACAATTCCAACAACACAATTCCAGTGCCATGTTCCAAACAACTCAACAGAGAAACCCTGCAAGTTCAGAGTGTAGAAGGAGAGAAGCAAAGGGTTCTTCATTAAGAAAGAGGAATTAAGAAAATAAACTTCTCCAAGAACAAAGTAGGAGAAGCTCTTATGCTGGGCTCCATCACTTCCACCAAAGCCCATGAAATTAGAGATGGAAAAATTCAATTGGATCGTTGACCTTGTTTCCTACTGTCAATCATGTGGCCTCAGTAGATTTCTAAAGCTCAGGGCACCTTAGTTTCTTGGTGAGAAAATGGGAAAGTCAAAGGAACTAATAGTTACTGAATATCACAAAGGTGTGTGCTATTTCATTCCATCTGCATAAGAAGCAGACTTAGGATATCTTAGGTGAGGAAACCCAGGTTTAGAGAGGTTAGGAAACTAACTGATATTTACATGAGTATTTGAGTTCATGTCTGTGGGTGTCTGACATTCACGTACAAAACTGACCAGAGAGAAACATGGGGGAGTGAGGACAAGGGACTCTTAACCCCCAGCCACAAGTCTGACATTTATGGGTTTTGAAGTTTTAGCAAACTCACTGCAGATCTTGGGTGCTTGGTTTTTGGATTCTCTAAAATGGAATATTCCTGCTCAATCCTCATCATCAGAGGCATAAACAGATGGCATCATCTGGGACTAATGGCATGAAATGCCTTCCTTTATGTGTATGACAAAGTCTTCCTTCAATTATTTATTCATCAAAGCCTTAATAAGAGTCATGCCATTTCCCATACTTGGGACAGGTATGGAAGAAGGCAATCTTCCTGGAAGATGTGCTTCCACATTCTCCTTCAAACTAAGCTACTGAGCAAAGGTAATAGGGTTGTACAAGCACCTCCATAAGTAAAAGCAGGGGTCAGGCATCTCTTCTGCAGACAATGCCATTTAGTTCACATTTCCCACTTCCCCTAAACAGAAAGGCCTTCCCCAGTTATCTTCTAGATAAGGTCATTAGGCACAATTGCTTAGGACGTTAAGAACTTCCTCTATGTTCAGTGACTCCCACTTGGACACATGGAGATACACAGAGTAGGCTTGTAAAGTGTTACCTTGTTAAGGTTAACACACTTGTGAGAGTTTGTCCCCAGCGTAGTTCCATTATAAGAACTTATCCAAGCAAAGGTCAACACACAGAGCTACATGCTCCAGGCAAAGGGCATGCTTTGTGGAATTTATAAAGGTCTCTCTGTGTGTTCTCGCGATAGGCTATGGCCAAGTCTCCTGAGAATCCTGTGGCACAGATGAGCCTACCAACCTGTGTCACGACTGGCCCAGCTAGAAATGAACCTCCATAAACGTGGGCAAAAAGCTGCCTGCAGTTTAGAGGATGCGAGCAGCCTTTTAATCTCAGGAGCCTCAGGCATCCTTTCATTTTCTCTAACATGCCCTGGCCTACGGTTTGAGCTGTCAGAATCAGGGCCCATCAACAACAGCGCTTTCCCAGAATGCCTTTAATCCCCCATCCATAAAGCAGTATCCTATTAGAAGTGGAATAAACTAACATGTATTGCATTCTCACTATGTGTATTAAATAAATTAGTGTACTTAATCTTGCTTAAGCCCCACAATCCCTATGAGGTAGGCATAGTCACCCTTATGTCATAAGGAAGGAACTGAGTCCCAGAGAGGTTAAAGAAAGCTTGCAACTACAATCTGAACCCAGTTCTGACTGAGTCAGTAGCTCCTATTTTTCACTTAGACATTTACAGTCTCGGGAAATAAATACAATAATTTAAACAAAACATGATCAATGGTTGAAATGCAAGAAAGAACTACCAGGTGTCCCCACCACTCTTGATGAAACATCTAGAATAAGATGAAAAAAATGTGTCCTTTTAGCACAAAGGATAAAAGAAAGAAATTGTGCCTGGCACTATGCCCTATACAATCCATAGAAAGGGGAATAGAAGCAGAGCATAATGAAAATAAGACTATCTTGTGAGGAAATGACTATAAATAAACACATAAAGGCTCAATGCTGAGACAAAGCAGAGCAAAGAAATAGAATGGTTCGCAGGCCAATAAACTGTGATAATATTATAAAGAGCATTAATGTATCTACAGAAATGGGATGTCAATCAGAAAGTGAGTCAGTCAGCAATGGCAGGTAGAGGAGGGGAAGTGGTAGCAAGGCTTTCATGGACTTTCTCCTCAGAAGAATGAGTCTTGACCAGCAGAATTAGTATTCTGGTGCTACGAACAAGAAGGAAGAGTGGGCAGCAGCAAGAAGCTTTCTCAGCTGAGGAAAACAGCCTAAGTCTATTTCTAAACTCTCTCTTTTTTTTTTTCTGATTTCAAGCTCACCAAGCAACTTTTTGATTATAATTTCATTTCTGTAGAGAAAGAGAAAACACAAATAAAGTGCAAGTCATGCTGACAGGAACTCAGGTCTCCCTGAGACTTTATGTCTTATTGTACTTTAGTAAACTCATATTCTGGTTTTATACATCAGCCTCTTAGAACTTGACTAATGTGGGTCTACACCAGAAGTAACATCATTCTTGATGTGCCAGTCAAGAAACTGAGCAGAGTTGGGGTCGTGACTTGGCAAACGCCTTGGTATGTCATCATGAGAAGGCATCCTGCAGTCATTCTTAATCCCCAACTGGCCTTTCCTAATTGACACCTCAGTATATCCCCAGGAACCCCCATGTGAGCTCTGCAGTCATAGCAGTGTGTGGACAAAACTTCCCCAGCACGCTGATGCAGTATGGTGTCATGGAAAATGAGTGGGAGGTGATATCAAGAGATTTGAGCTTATTAAAGTTGGTATTAAGAGGTCAACTTCTCTTGTCATCAGAGAAATGCAAATCGAAACCACCATGAGATACCACCTCACCCCAGTGAGAATGGCACATACCAAAAAAAGTAGCAACAACAAATGTTGGCGGGGATGTGGAGAAAAAGGAACTCTCTTACAATGCTGGTGGGAATGCAAGCTGGTCCAACCATTATGGAAAGCAGTATGGCGGTTCCTCAATCTACTAAGAATGGGACTTCCATAGGATCCAGCAATCCCACTCCTAGGAATATACCCAAAGGACACACATACACTGATTCAAAAGAATACCTGCATCCCTATGTTTATAGCAGCACTCTTTACAATAGGCAAGACCTGGAAATAACCTAAATGCCCAAAAACAGATGAGTGGATCGGGAAGCTGTGGTACATATACATGATGGAATACTACTCAGCAATCAGAAATGAAAAACTAGACTCAT
>JAGFMF010011747.1:3795692-3812840 GCA_019455555.1 Galemys pyrenaicus | reverse complement strand
GCACTGGTGAGATGGTGATGGGGAATACATGGGGATTACAATTAATGGCAAGTATATGTAAATTTTTAAATATTTTAATAAAAAAAATTTAAAAAAAGAGATTTGAGCTTATTAAATGACAGATTTGTCACCTATCATGTGATGTTAGAAACATCACAAGCTCCTGAAGCCTAAACACCCCCATCTGTAAAATGGGAAAAATAATATTGGCAAATACAGCTCTTTAAAAAGTCCCTTTCAAGAAAGCTGTCACATAAAACTGTATGATGCAAAGACAATCACAATTTTCTTTCTCTCCAAGGCAAAACTACAAAACTGTATCTTAGGATGGTAGGATGCCCGTCTGCTATCTCCCATCTGTCCACTGACTGACCTTGGGCAAGCTGAGAAAATTTTGAGATCTCTGTTACTTTGGAAAGGAAAATTTTACCAGCTTCTATAAAGGGTTCACCCAACTCTGAGATCTGACTCAAAAGCAAGTGAAATTTCCTGGTCCAGGATGGAGTGTCTTCTATTCTTTGAATTAGCTTTTTCTCTGCCTTGCTTGAATTCAAGACAATGCTCTTTTGTCTATCCTCAAATTGTTCTCAGTCCAATCGTAACAAAACTTTACGTAACAAAACTCCACCATATCACATGCTTGTTAACACCCCTCCGTTGCCTTCAGGAAAAAAAAAAAAAAGCATTTTTCACTTAGCAAGGTGCCTTAACAATCTTGCTCTTGCCTTCTCTCTTCTGCCTCCTCTCTCTCCTCCATATGCACATTTTAATTGCTTTATTCGTACTAAAACTATATCCAGCTAAGGCTGTTCCCCAGACACCTGGTGTTGAGGCCTCGATAGGTGATGAAAAAATCTCTTTTGAGTTGACTGTGAATTATCTAGTTATAAACAAAACAGCAGCAGGCAGGTATGTGTATCTGAGGCTCATGGAAATTTTTGACTATTAGAACAGAATATGAATTAGCTAGGTAGACAAAACTGACCCACACGCGTGGAAGAGCTCACCCAGGGAAATATGCAGATAGCAAAGTATTAGTAGATGGTTGATGAAATGCTGATTTGAAAACACCATTATTTAAGGACTTTATACTACTTAGTTCAACTCATTAAAAAGAAAAAAACAACAATTTGAACACTAAACAGGGCAGAAAGACCAAGGGAATATCATTTCCCCCCTAAATCAATGATAACCATGTTAGGACAGAATAGATGATTTATGGGCCTCCGTGGTGGCGCAGTGGGTTGAGCATGGTACTATGAAGCATCCACGGTACAGCAGCGCAAGTTCGACCCCCAGCCAGGGAGGGGACCCACATGGCACAGCAGACTCTCCTGCCTCACCCACTGCTCCTCTCAGCAGAGTATTTCAGTCGATCTGCCTGTTCTGCTCCCCGGGATTCTGTCTCTGGTGAATCCTCTCACTTCCTGTGACTCTGGCCTGTACCCCAGGTCTTGTATGCATAAATAAATAATCTTTTTTTTTTAAAAAGAAGGATAACATATTATTAGAGAAAAAAACCAAGGCTCTAAGAGGCTACAATCATTGAGCAAGTGACCAGTCTGGTGATAGTGGAAGCTGGAATTGATATAAAAGCCTTTTTTAACTTTGAAGCCCACGATTTTAAAATTACACTCTCCTGCGAAAGCCTGCTGACATAAGATTTCTCCTTTCAGACAACAGTGGAGAAAATAAACTAAATAAAGCTCAGTTTAAATAAAAGAAGTAACTATGATTGATAATAAAAGAGATACTAGATTTTAGTTAGCGAATGGGTTAATGGTGTTTCCTTAAGTTTACTTAACTAAGCAGATTATTTGCAAGAAGTAGAAAATTAAGGCTTTGCACCTAAAAGAAAAGCATTTTCATCCTCAGAGTCTATTTGCAAGCAGTTACTGTGAACATTAATACAGGGTAGCCTAAAACTTCATTTGCCTGTAAATTGTCATTACCTGTATGGAATAAGAATAGTATTACATACTTAGAAGCCAATCTTCATTAACATGTCTTACTTCCACTTCTGATGGACATTAGGGAGTTATGACCAAACTGTCAATCATTCTCTGGCAAATTGTTCTCCTACTCCAGACAGGAAAACCTGGTCAAATTTGCAATAATCACTCTATATTACCACTGCATACTTTCGGCTAATGGAAACACCCTTTAAATTTAATGTTGCTTAACTAATGGTTAAGCAAAACAAGCTATTTATACAATGCATGGGCAGCAGGTGAGCTGAGATCGCCTAGTCTCATAGCCATTCCCTTTTCTAGCTCTGAAATAGTTTTAAATTGAATTTCCTGATTATTATTATTTAGTGCCTAATACAAGCTCTCGGGGGCAAACAGCAAAACTGCCAAAACCTAATGTGCAATGATTGATTGGACTGTGGCGCAACTGCCTTCTGAGTGTGTTCAGTGCCAAGCAGAGAAAGCTGCTGGGCTTGGGAAGGATGCCCACCAACATGTGTGTGTGTTTTCTCCCCTGGCACCTTGGTCTGTCCAAAAATGTTGTTCTTTCAGATATTCCTGCACCGTGCGAGATGAAGATTTAGAAGTAAACAATCACCAGATGCCATCAGTTCCTTCAGGAAGCCAGCTGAAAAAAGATAATTTTCACAGGGAGTAACACAAGGAAACAATTAGCTCCTGTGACAACTTGATTTGTTGAGACCAGGCTGCACCACATCCAGGGCAACCTGTGTTTGTGCAGAAGAAAGGTAAAGATTCCAGGAGACTTACATCACTCCTTTATCATGCTGGTCAGTTTTGCACCAGCTGTTTCTCTGGCTTCCAAGCGAAATTCAAATGTTGATGATGCCTATCCATGAACTGAAGAATTCATTGCCTTTTTTGCTTCCATCCTAATTTATCACTTATTGTTTAAGCAGAGAGGGAACAGAAAGAGGGTAAAAGGAATTTTCTGCTAGATTTTTCGAGTACAGATGGAAAATGAAGATTCCTGAATGGCTTAGGGGAAAACTTTTATATCCTCCTTCTTCTGCCATGAAACCCACGGTGGCCATTGCCCATGAGTAACTGCATGTACATTCTGGCGTGGGAGATTCACAGTCCCCTACACAGCCACGTGAGGCTGAAATCTACCCATGGCCAGAGCGGGTACTAGACAGGACATCCCTTTGCCCTTTCAGACTTACTTAGTTGCCCCAGTGTCCTCACAAGTAAATAAAGTCAACAAAAGCCAATATCCCAAGTTCTTTTAAATATGCAGTCATTCAACCTACAAAAAGGTAAAATGTTGGCATTAACCCCAAGAAATGTCATAGATGGACAGAATATAAAATTAAATTGTAAGATACTGTCAGGAAGGGAAAAAAATCATCCCAGGTAACTAGAGCAAAGAGCTTTTAAGATCGAGATGTATGGATGAAGATTTCTCTGGGTTTCCTGAAAGTCCCTGCGCAAAAATGATAGCGTTTATTTGTTTGTCCTCAATACCCACAAGGGGAACACCCGGTGCTCACAGAAACTTCTCACAGGGGCTCATGTGCAGCACACAGAGATGGAGGTGGCAATAGGACAGGAATAAATTCCATAAAATCCCCTTGCAAATTAGAGAGCTCTGTATTGAAAGTGAGGACATTCACCTTGGTGGTCTCCTGGGATAACCGTTAGAACAGACTTAACAGAGGCAGAAGGATAGTGGGTGCGACGTGCTCCCTGGGATCTAAGAAACAAGTATTTTTCACTACCTCTTAAGGAAAAGCATGAAGAGCTGTTGGATTTTTTGACTAAAGTCATCAAACAAAGACCCCTCCTACCCCATGAAACTTCCAAGGTGAAAGAAGAAACTTAAAACATGGTGTGTTACAAAATAACCACTATGGAGAAAAACAAAGCAGAGGTGAGAAGAGGGTTGGAATCCCCAAACTCCAAGTCCCCAGATCCACTCAGGTGAATGGATTTGGTATAGCCAACAAACAACAGTGCCTTCAAACAACCATAAAACCAAGAGACTTCTTTGGAAAAAGAGGGCAGGAACACCTTCCAACACTAGGATTCTAATCTAGTCTAATTCTGACCTGAGAATTTGAAAGTGCAATGGAATGTCAGAAACCACACATGGATTTCTGAGAATGTATTTGCCTCAGTTAATACCTTTCCACACCCACCCCAATTTAAGACACTCCAAGACATCAAAGCTAAGGAAAAGAAGGACTTCAAAGGGTGCCAGACATTGCCCGCTACTTATCTAAAAGTCTCCCTTCTCTGACAACAGAACCCTGTTTTGTTAGGATGAAGTGCCCTTGTCTCAGTGAAAATAGGTCCCAGAAGATGAATTATGATTGATCCAAACCAGGCACAGAATTGCATTCCCTCCTTCAATTATTGGTCAAAGCAGGAACAGGTGAATTCAAACCATACAGAATTGTTCTAGAGGATTTTTAAAAAAGATTTATTTATTTATGCATACAAGAGCTGGGTATAGGCCAGAGGTGAGGGAGGGTGAGAGGATTCACCAGAGACAGGGTGGGGACCACAACAGGCAGATCAACTGAAACACACTGCTGAGGGGAACAGTGGGCAAGGCAGGGGAGGTCTTCTGCGCCTATATAGGTCACCTCCCTGGCCAGGGATCGAACTTGTGCTGCAGTGGCTGTGGACAGCTTCATAGTGATACAATTTAACCCCTTGCACCAACTGGAGGCTCCATGGTCTGGAGGATTATTAAAACCTCATTCAGAGAAAAATCTTTGTCCTTCTCTCTTCCTCCAGACTGGGATGGGGGTGTAATGTTTGAACTTCAGAAGCCACACTAATTCCATGAGGCAACAAATCTGAAGATGATAGCCGACAAGCTATAGATGATAAAGTAAACACAATGTATGCCCTATGCCAAGCTATACCACAGAAGGACCCCTGGACTGCCCAGCTCCTCAAAACTTCTTGATATGTAAGGAAAAGGATCCTTGTTTGTCTAAACTAACATTCTTGGAATTTTCTATCACTTGTAGCTAGAAGCATTCCTGATAGGAACAGGAGAAAGGCAGATCACGGCAAAAAGGATGAAAAACACCAACTCCAGTGTTGATCCAGCCCTGCGTGGAAGCAGCAAGAACTTGAGATGGAGAACATCTGGCTGGGAGGAGGGCGTGGGCAGGAGGGGAGGTCCTGTTTGCTGGCAGGCTCAGGAGAGGGACAGGAAAAGCATAACAAATGCACCGCACCCCCGCTGACTCCACTAAGTCTTTTAATCCAGTCTGCATTCGCAGTCCACAGGCCCTTCACTTTGCAGCTGGATTGTTCTAGTGCCTTCTGTGGCTCATCAGCCCCTTGAGCATGGAGTCAATGCCGATTCCACCTGCACTCGGTTTTACTCACAGCCCCTCCTCCATCTGCCTTTTCATTATTCTCCTGATATGATTTGTTTGCTTCTGGCCCCAGTTCAAAAGCCCACCCATAGGGTCAAAATGAAAAAGCATAAAACCATAAACTTGAAAGAACAGTAGACAAAGAAGTAGAAAGCCCTACAGGAAGACAAAGGACAAGGCACTAACTATTTATTTTAGCCCATCTTTCCAGACTCCTACTCCACACTTAGCTTTTTGCTCCCTAAAAGACAACCAGGGTGATGAAGAGAACAAAAGCAGGCTTCACGAGTAATGACCTAACACTTGTTATCTCGTGAGTCTGGCCCCTCTGAAGTAACAGGCAGCAGCCCCCAGGTGGACGTTTGGGAGAGACCAAGAATGAGGTGTAACAGGTAAGTGGGAGGGAGAGCGGGCAGAGCCTTCCTGCGAGCTGGCATGCCCTCTAGGCTGGGAGTGAGGGCCAGACCACTAACAGATAAGCTGGCATCTTTGGAGGTCAGATTTAGGTTGATCAGAGGCCCCGTTTAACCTTTTCCTCCAGACCACCAGCTCCATGAGGGGAAGGATGGTGGCTGTCTGAGCTCCTGCTTCATCCCTGGTGCTAGCACAATGCAAGGCTCAATAAACAAGGGATGGACACGGAGGGGATGTTTGGGGCAGTCACAAAGTGCTGCTAAGCATTAGCCTCGCAGTTGTTGGGGTGTACTGTGCTTGTTGCTGTTACTGCTAAAATGATCACGGTGCTGGGGGTTACAGTGGTGCTGGTGCAGCTGCTGCTGCTGCTGCTGCCAGGTAGAAAAAGGTCAACTCCCTTAAACCTTACACCCCAAAACCTTGAAATTCAAGAAATCAATGCTGAAGCTCCGATTTTCTCAGCAGCATCAGCTTCCTTTGTAAGGGATGGCACCTCCCACTCCCCTCAGTACAGACAGCCTGGGAATTCTCAGGGGCTGGGTGAGAAGCTGTGGGGTTGTATTAGGTAGGGGGTGCCTCCCCTCCCCCCCTGCAGGCTGCCTGTGGTCCCTAAGCAGCTTCTAAAGACTTAATATGCCTGATAAAACCTCCTCCTCAGGGGACACAGGCTGCTCTTGAATGGAAAGAGAGTTTCAGTAATTAAACCCACAGCTGTCGTTTACAACTAAGACGAGATTTCTGAAATTAATTTGAAAATGTTCCTATCTCTGCCCCCCTTTTTCTGCTGTTTCCTGGTAAATGCTTTCCCGCCCTCTCCTGGGAAGCCAGTGGGTGGGAGCTGGGGAGCAAAGCTCTCAGGATACAGCTGCAATTCCTAAACTCGAGGGGCTCCGGCTTGAATGAGGATCCTGGCACCTGCAAACAGCTCAGGCCAGGGCTCCGGGGCATGAGGAGCTAGACAGGCTGGGCACACCCCCGCGCTCACGCAGAGGTGGGCTATTGCACCTGAGAGCCAGTTCTCTGATCTCCTGTAGCGCACCTGGGGGGGGGCGGGGGCAAGTTACTTGCCCCCCCCCACCCCCAGACAGAGCCCCTGGGTACCAGCGGGACCAACTGCTGCTGACCCCAGACCCCAACTGCTCTAGAAGAGCTGCCCAGCCTGCATGAGCAGAGGAAGTGAAAGGTGGAACCAAGTTCTACTTGTCTTTATAGGGCTTCTTTGGGGAGCAAACTGGAAACTAAGTAGGTAAGTTAGGTAGCTCTGTGGATAAAAGAAACATTCATCTTTAAATCCCCAGCAACCAGCTGCCAACACCACAGATGCCCAGCACATTCAGGAATGGAAAGAAGGAGGAAAGCAAGGAAAGGAAGGGGAAAGCTACTAACTGCTAAATTTTACCAAAAGCAAATTAGCCTAACAGTGTCTGCAGCTCTTCGGGCACACCCACAGCTCCCTACTGCATGCACAGAGCAACTCTCTGGCCACCTTCCCGGCCCCTTCAGTTTTCCAGAGCAATACAGTTGCTATATATTCTGTGATGTATTCGGCTCATTCCCGTCGTCACCCCACTAGACGGCTAGCTACTCCACGGGCAAGATGCTCCCTCAGTTTTTCCCTCTGTGTCCGTAAAACATAGACGTATGTCTGGAATTTAACAGCAGCCTGATGAGTGAATGAAAACCTGTGTGGGAAAATGGATAAATGAATGTATGAGGGGTCATCATTTTATTTTTGGAGTCAGAATTCGTAAATTTTTTAATGTATAAAGCTTTATTTTTTCCTTTTTAAAACTTATTTTTATATATTTGACATCAGTTGTAGTCCCCATGGAATCCCCACCACCATTTCACTCATGCACCATCACTTCAGTCTCTGCCTTCATCCCAGTCCCTCCCCCCACCAGAAGGTACCTTTGGTTTGTCTTTGTCCTTTTCTTCTTATTGTGTTTAGTTTTGTTTTTTATTGTTATTGTTCTTTTTCTTGAGCCCTTTATGTTCCTCCTAAAAGCAATCCCACACCTAGGGATCTACCCAAAGGACCCAAAAACACCAATCCAAAAGAGCACCTGTACCCCTATGTTTATTGCAGCACTATTTATAATTGGTAAGACCTGGAAACAACCCAAAATACCAAAAAGCAGATGAGTGGATCAAGAAGATGTGGTACATATACACACTGGAATACTATTTAGCAATCAAAAAAGATAAACTAGGGAAAAAAAGATAAATTAGAGTCATTTATAGAAACATAGAAACATGGATGGAGCTAGAAGGGATTATGCTCAGTGAAATGAGTCAGAAGGCAGGAGGAAAATATTGGAATTCGTAAATTTTTAAAGTTTGATTATTAACAATCACCTCACTAGGTGGTTGCACAGGATTAAATGAGATCAAGTCAGTAAAGCACTTCACACAATGCCTGTCATGTACTACATGCCCAATAAAATGGTGGGTGATATTAGTAGGCCCCAATGAATACTTACAAGTGAGGCAATTATAATTATCTGACTCTACAAATGAGAACATACAAGATCTGGCCCAGGTAATGTAGATAGTGAATGTCAGACACAGATTGTAACTAAATTCTTCCTGTCCCCAAAGCTTCAGTAAATCCACCACACCCATCTTTCAATTGCATTCTGGACCCCCAGGATGACCAACTAGGCATAAGATAGAGCAGGGTGAAGGGACATGAAGACTCAAGGAAGCAATTACATTACATTTCAAATTAATGTCTGGCAGCATTCAGAATGTGTGTGTGTATGTGTGTGCGTGTGCGTGTGTGTTTGGGTATGTGTTAAGCAATTGTGTATATAGCTGCAAGCTTCCATTTGCCCCTTGGGAGGAATCTGCACTGTTACATTGAAATGTCATAAAAAATTCCCAGATGGGAAATAGCCATGTCAAGTGGAATTATTCAGGACAATTTTCTGCCATCGAGCTTGCCATCGGAGTAAGTCAGTTTCCCTCTCCAGATTTTGACTTTCTCTTCTGTAAAAGAAAGGGACAGCAATCCGCCCAACTCTAACGGACATCTCTGGGTGAGCTGAGGGAAAATGAACCCAAAGATATGAGAGAACCTTGCCAGCCTCCAACATGAACCTCCAGCGTCAGATGAAGATACCTAAGATCGCTTTGGAGAGGAAGGCAAGGACTGGCAGGGCTGCTGGGAAGCGGCCCTTCTTTCTGCTGCCCCCCAGAGGTCATCCCTTCAGTAGCAGTTGGTTGTCCTCGCTAACAAAGAGCTCACAGCCACTATTTCTTATACTCTGGTTTGTTTTAACCAAACTATGTCATCCCCCTGGGCCCTGAACTTGACGTGCACTTGTCCGTGGTCCGGGGCATGAATGCAAAAGCAGAACATGTCCCCTATGCGTCCCGGCCACATAAACCCTTTTCCTCTCAGACTCTAGTGGGTAGTTCCCACCACCTGCTCTGCTCCCTTCTAGAGTCTGTTCGTCTCCTAATCACTTATCTACCTTTACTTGCCTCTGCCTTTAAAACCCCAAGGAAAGAAAAATAGGTTTACTTTCTTTGATTTTGTGATGCTTTCAGACTTTGTCACAGGTTCTCCCCATTGCAGTAGACCCTTCACTTCACTCGCAGTCCTTTTGAATAGAAGTTTCTCCTTACTAAGTCCTGCCTTGTTTTTTCTTTGACATCATAAATGCTATGAATACAGACTCTTCTAAATATATCTCAAATTCATCCACTTTGCTTCACATCCATAACTACCTCAATTCAAATTTAATCCCCCCACAGACCCTTTCCTGGATAACTAGTATTTTAACATCATCTTTTATACCCTTCCAATCCAACCCCTTTCTATAGTCAAAGTGATCTTCAAAAAAATAAATATCCCTGATGATAGTTCTTCAACCATGTGTCATTGCCTTTAAGAAAAATTCTGAAGCAGTACTCTATATTCAGTTGGCCAGGGGCTCTATGACACGCTCCTGGGCTTCAACCTTAAAGGAAGACCTCTCTTACTTATAATTGAACTTGACATGAACATTCCAAGATGGAATCCTTTCCATCTCTTGGGCTTTACAAAAATGACCTTGTACCTGGACATCCATCCCTTCCTGGCTACGTCTTGATTAACCTTCAAGAAATTTTTCCTAGGTCCCTGATTAAGTAAACCTTGCTCTCCATATTTCTCAAGTTCAACAAAATGTGAAATTGCATGACTGGTTGGTTTTAATTTGATAAAATGCCTTTTTCCTCTCACTAAACTGTCAGCTCTATGGGCTCTAGGATTGTGGATTCCCCAGCACCCCTGTTGTCTTGGCACCCAGAGTTGCTGCTGGTCAAGTAAAATGTAGTCAGGCAGGGACCTTTCACCAGAACAGAAGTCTTGGTATGAGGCTAGCTGCTGCAAATAGCAGGCAGACATTATGGCCAGATTAGCATAACCAACTGGACCACCTTGACAGGAAGTTAAGTGTAAATGTTGACTAGAGATAGGGTGTTTTGATCAGCAGCAACAATGGAGCCCCCAGACAATAGCCCCTACTCACTCCCCACTAGCTTGTACCAGACTCATGCATCCTGAATCCTGAATCCACATCCCCACCACACACACTCCTCCACATACTTGCCCACCTTCCCTGAATCTGATACCCAATAAATGTAAGACTGGCCAAGGGGACTGTGCTGCATCTCCATAGGTGCACTTAGGTGTAAGTCCCTCTAGGGGTCTCTCTCTCTCTCCTTCTAGGGGTCTAGGGGTCTCTCTCTCTCTCTCTCTCTCTCTCTCTCTCTCTCTCTCTCTCTCTCTCTCTCCTTGGACTTTATCTTTCCTCTGTCCTGCACTGCTCCCAACACTGCTACCCCTCGAGGAGACACAGGATTAGTCGTTTTTGTCCACCA
This sequence comes from Galemys pyrenaicus, assembly GCA_019455555.1. Lineage (NCBI taxonomy): Eukaryota > Metazoa > Chordata > Mammalia > Eulipotyphla > Talpidae > Galemys > Galemys pyrenaicus. Next base: position 3,802,222 of record JAGFMF010011747.1, on the reverse strand, counting down.
CTGTACTCTAAGGGCATGCTATCTGGTCTGCCGTGGGCACTAATATGTGAATGAATGCCATTTTAAATGGTAGTATGAAAAATAGTATACTATGCTTTCTTCTATATGATTTGATTTGTCTTTCAACCTTGAGTATATGGTTAGAATGACTTAATTTTGCTCTTTTACCTGAAAATGATTATTTGATCAGTCAAGCAATGGCAGCAACAGGGACCAGTAAACTGAAGAGGGTGTGGGTGGTGTGTGTGTTCTCACTAATGTTTGCAGATGCGGGTGGTGTTTTTTGGTTCTCTCTTAAGCCCGAATTTTTCAGCTTGAATTTTAAAAATTTTAAACCCTGATTCAATACTAGCAGACATTTCTCTGCCTCCTTACAGAAAATTAAGAAAGTTCTTACCATGCTCATTGTGAGAGTAGAAAAATTAAGAGTGGTATTCTGACTCTAAATAGCTCTGAAGGCTAGACCCATTCTCTTCCCGCTCCTCCGTCACCTCCAATCATGCAACAGAAAAACGGGATCTTGGTTGAATGGACTTCATGCCCAGGTTATCTTCCCAGAGGCAGTCACCTATTATCCTTTGGTGACCTTGAGCGCCCTGAAATCTGAGGACATCTTTCACACTTTATATCCTTTGTTCTTATCATAGTGGCTATCACATGATAGTGTCACAGTCGATACCTGTGGAATGGCAGTAAACAATAGTGGTAATAGAAGGTTTTCTGTTAACATTCTATAACATTCACCTTACTCTCACGCACTCTCTCTTCTACCACCCCTTAAATCAATTTCTCCTTTCCTTCACTCTCATTGTGTGCTAATGCAATATAGTTGAGTTAGGGCAACAAATTCTTATGAAATTCTGACCAAGAAAGGTTTTTCTTTGAATAGAATGTAAGCTACTAAATGTCATCTCTTTGTTCTCTCTCACCATTTGAAATTGGATCTTCTAGCACTGACTGATGCTTTGACATTGACAACTTCTCCCTTAGAACATTATATTTGAAATGCATGTATAAACTATAAACTAGGTTTCTAGTTGAAATTTTGTGCTGTAAACATGAAATAATAAGTCCAGCACAAGATGGTATGCTTGGGAAGGAGAATATATGGGTGAAAAAGAATTGATAAGTCTGTATGGCTTTTGATGATGGGGCACCTGGGCCCTGAACCTATCATTATCAACAAACATGCATATTCTGTATGCTAGGCACTGAGTGGGAGAGGAAGTATGGTCCTGCCCTCCCTGCTGCATGGTATCTCATCTAGAAAACAGAGCATGTAGTTCAAGCAATAAATTGCAATTAAAAGTAGAGGTACAGAGGAAGCACTAAGAGGTTCACTGGTAAAGAACCAGAACCTCAAATGTTAAGAATAGAGAAGCACCAAAATTAATGGCCTGAATATCAATGCTCTAAGCAGTGGACATTCCTTAGAGCTCTTGTATAACCTCAGGCAGGAAAAAGTGTTTCAGACTTAAAGAGTCTGAAGTCGGTGTAGATTACAAGAATGGGCTTTTCAATGATTCTGAATTCAAAGTAAAACAAAAATCTGGGTTCCTTACTACTCGCGGAGAAGCCAAGTGTTGGAGTATCACCCCACTGGCGGTTCCTGGTCTCTCTCCAGTTTGTTTTGTAGAACAAAACAGGTTTCAAACCTTTCTGCCTCGCCTCTAAGTTCCAAAGCTCATGATCTGCTAGCTCTTGGGCATCATTCCTTCCAATCCTTCTACAATAATGGCTGAAGGAATTCTCCACGTTGAAGTCAGAGCTAGTTTCTTACCTGCCTCAGAGACAATCTGTGAAGGAACATATCAAATTTCTAGAGGTGTGATTAAGTATCAACAGGAAGATCTATTAGAACCAGAAGATAGAAACAAACAGGTGAAGATAAATGGAGCAAGTGAAGAAAGTTCTGATGTCCTCTGAAGCCTATGTGGTTGTGAAAGGGTCTTAGTCACATTGATATGGGGCTGGGGGCACTGTAAAGGTTAAGGAAAGGATCAGCAACTAACCTTTGATCAACCTCAAAAGTTGAACTGAAGAGGGAATATTTGTGTTCCCTCTTGCACCACTTCCATTTTCCAAAAGGGGACCATTCACTGGATAGCTTCAGATTCACAGAGAATATGGAGACTGTGAAGCAGAATTGAATCCAATTTGGAATGCCTGCAGCCATGTCCAGGCATTGCACAGCTAGAGCACGGCCACCCCAACCTGCCCAAAACCCCTTCCATGAGCTCTCTCTTCTCTGTGTGAAGACCACGTGCGAGCCTCTCCTCTCTCTTGACTACAGCATGGTGCTCCTGAGACTGCGGGGAGCCACTGACACGGACCCGTGAGTATGAAATTTAAGTGTCGGCTGCTTAAAGTTATTAAGATTTGGAATGGCTTGTTACCAACATTACTGTGGCAATACTTGGCAAATATCACTACAATGAAGTCATTAAATCATATTTTTGAAGATTTTCTTTATAATTTGAGAGTAAGGTTATGATATAATACTAAAATGAAACAATGGCTTAAGTATGAAATTATGACATAATTTGATTCATGAGACAGTTGTAACAGAAAAAAATCAGGGTAGAAAATTACTTTTAAGATGCCATTAAAGTGTATTTTTTTATATACACATTGCCCAATGGAACAGAATAAAGCATACCAATATGCTAATAAGTACCAATTCTAGTTGGTATAATTATGTTTGATGTTAGCTTTTTCTGGTCTGCCATGAAATAGGTGCTCAGTCAATATTGGCTAAATAAAATGTTGAATGAATAAATTTCTCCATTTCATATTTTTTACAATGAACATATACCTTTGGAATCATAAAAATCATTGTTATGTTTTGTTTTTAATGGGGATCCATGACCTAGAACACTGAATACCACTGACCATTTTTATGAGGTTTCTTCTGCACAGGGATAAGCACTCTATTGGAGCTCTCTATTGGAGATTGCTCTGTTGAGTAGCATTTGATAAAGCCCAAGAACTTCCCCTTACTAAGCCAACATTCATTGTGTCAGTGGCTCCTCACAGCCTCGGGAGCACCATGCTGACGAAAGAGAAAGGAAAGAGTCACACATGCCCCTCAAACAGAGAAGAAATGAGAACTTCTTTGAAGGCAATGCAGACAAGAAAAGAAGGAAGGTGAAAGGAGGTTGAGGAAGACATGACAGAACTGAAGGATAAGAGAAAGAAAGGGGAAAAGAAAATACACATGGTAATACTTCTGTCAGTATACCCCAAGGGCATATTCCTTCATCACCATACCCTCCCCCCACCCCATCAACCTTTATTCACAGAAACTGAGGGGCAAATCCAACATCAGGCAGAGAAGGCCTCTCAGGCAGATAAGACATCCCTCAAGAAGGGATGACACCCAAGGCACTGCTCTGTACTCCCCACTGACATTCCAGCCACCTGATTTCACAGCCACTGTTCCCTCTTGCCAAGACCACTTCTCATTTCTCACAATTCATAAGAAGATGGCTTCCAAACAAGACAATGTGCTGTTGTCCCTTCTACCAGATGCCACTTATCTAGGCAGCTCCTGGCACCAACCTCCTTGCAACCTTTGTCGGCTCACATTGCATGGCAGCCTCTAGAACAATCACTCTGAATAAACAAGGGTCAGTGTCAACCCCCAGGCAGGGACGAGAGGGTTGAAAGCTAGACAATGTTAGTGTTGTATCAAACCAAAAGATGGACAGAGAAGGGAAGAATGGACAGTGTGATGTTGATCGGGAAGAAAGGGGACAAAGAAGAAAGTAGTGGGTGGGGGAAAAGGTTAAGGGCTGGGAGAAGGCAGAAGGAAAGACAGTGGGAGGGGGAACTAAAGGGTTTTACCTACTGGGCGTCCTCACCATGGAAGAGTGGCAAGATCAGCCTCACTGACTCAAAGGATAGAAGTGCCTGCCCGGAGACAAGAGGCTGCTTCTCTTTCTGTGCTTCATTCTTCGCACACCTGCCTATATATCACTTTAAGCAACACTGAATCTTGTCTCCCCATAGTTAATGCTGATTATGGGAAGAGCTATAACAGGACCAAGAGGCTAAGTCTAAGGGAATTTGGGGGTGATTTTTCTCTAGGAACATCCCACCAGAAAATCTAACCTGTGCATCTGTCAGGGTGGGGAACATGGCTGTTCAGGCACCAGTTTCTCTGTATTTCTAAGTACAGTCAATTTTAGGGTTGTTCCCATTCATTTAGGCTTCTTTTCATTCTTTCATTTTCCCCCAGTAACACAGTTTGAGCTTCTTTCTGTCCTTGGCAATGGGATGTTTGATACATGCTCAATGTCTCATAGTCTAATGAAAGAAACAGATAAGGAGATTAAACTTAGAGAGTTCCAGGTTTATGACTCTGTGTGTGTGTGTGTGTGTGTGTTCATTTCTAGGTGTGAGTTGAGTAAGTGGTAGCCTTGGATATACTGTAAAATGGCAAAATTTGTCTCCACTATCCCCAATTGTAGCCATGCCATACTTTTCTGGACCAGTCTCAGGGTAACTTAGAATTCATCTCCTTCATCACGAACCACGAATGTGGACAAGATGTGGAAGCTTATGATTGCTTTTCTAAATTCTGAATTCACTCCAAAGAGATGCTTCCATCTGTTATCCCTCAGTTTCACTCCCCGAAATTCACTTCCTGTTGAAAGATAAACAGAAAATATCCTCTCATTTCTCACTGCTCTTTCTTCCTCCCAAACTACCTGAGCCCACCCTCGAGGCCTGTTATTTAAAGGAATGATAGATTTTTTTAAAAGTTCTAGCTCCTCATGGGGGTGGGCCGAGGAAGGGGAGGGCAAAGACAGGGATGAGGGCAGAAAGAGTACAAGGGACTGAGGTGATGGTGCATGGGTGGAATGGTGGTGGGCACCCCCTGGGGACTACAGATGATGTCAAATACAATTAAATCTAATAAATTTTAAAAAATCCTATCTCCGATAATTGCTGATTTTGTGACTATGCAAGTTATTTAATCTTTCTGATTCTTGCCTTAATTACCTTAAAAATATGCATGAAGTGTAAATTTTATAAGTTTTCTCTTAGATTGAAATAAGAGGATAATACTCCTCCCCCCTATATGGAACACTCAAAAAGTCACAGGTGTTGTGCTAAGATTTTACATAGTCATCTTTTTTAAACCTCATAACAAGCCCAGATCAGAAAAACAGATTAAAAGAGTTAAATACACACCCAAGACCATATAATAATAAGTGATAAACAGGATTCACATCCAGCTGTGTCAGACTCCAAAGTTCCTGCATTTTTAACTAAAGCATCAAATTATCCTGACACACAGTAAGATTTCAGTAAATCCTTGGTGTGTGAATTTGAGTGGCTTTGATAACCTTGGGACACTTGTCTACTGTCTCCAAGGTTGCTTTCCAGTGCTTCTGGTCCTGCTTGGGAATGATCAGGAATCTGGATATTCAAACAGTTCTTTAAGCATCTATTTTCAAACAGATGTGTTGATAATGCAAGGTTTGGGTAATGAGATTTTCCAGTCCATAAGTTGCTAACTGTGAATTAATTGCCTCGCCTATTTACAATAAATAAAGGGACTATTACATGTGGGGAGAAAACACACACACACCCAAGAAGCCAATGAGCTTGTGCAGAATGATTTGGAATGGGGCTGAGACACCCTGTCTGTGCTGTAGCAGACCACCCAAAGCACAAGGCCAGAGTGCTCCTTGACTTCCCCTTACAACAGACAGGTCGAAATACTGATCTATGGCTTCTCCCATGGCAACCTGTGTGACTCTGGGCAACTTGCACAATCTCTCTGAACCTGAATTCTTCCTTCGTAAACTATCAGCAACAGAATGGAGAACATTCCAGGCTCTGACAAACTCTAGCATTCAATGATTCTATAGCAGCTAAAATTTGGCCAAACTATGGCTTCCTTGTCCAGTGATACCCTGAGATGTCCCTACTGTTAAAGACAAATGTAGCCTTATTGTTGTAATATGTGATTTAACCACACTCAATCTGGTATTATTTTTGAAAAATAAGATGAGGCAGAAAACAGGATGCTACCTATGCTGCCTGCTCTGAGGCATTTTTTTTTTCAGGTACCTTGCAAAAGCATTTACCACCTACCAATATGCCAGTGAATCTCATTGGCCACAAAGCCATAGTCAGTGTGATGTTACAATGTCCAATAATTACATGGGTCATTGCATTTACCATGCATAACAGATGCTTAAGGAGACATTGCCTGCTTTGCAAAGGGCTCTGGTACTGGAAACTATCCTTCCATCCAGTGAATGTACAACCTCATCCTCACCTTTCTCCAGTCTGAAAACCATAACAGGTAAGGATAGATTGAAGAAATTAGTGATGTTTATCCTAAGAATGACTGACATTTCAGTGGAAAATGCCCATCCTCTTTAAATAATGTGTGGCTTATTAAGAGGAACCTCTTCTTTTTTTTTTATTAGTTATATTTGACATCATTTGTAGTCCCCAGGGAGTACCCACCACCATTTCACCCGTGCACCATCACCTCAGTCCCTTGTGCA
>JAGFMF010011747.1:3765223-3795187 GCA_019455555.1 Galemys pyrenaicus | reverse complement strand
GTGTGCCATTCTTACCGGTGTGAGGTGGTACCTCATTGTGGTCTTGATTTGCATTTCCCTGACTAAGAGGGATGTTGAGCATTTTCTCATGTGTCTATGTAAGAGGAACCTCCTCTTAAGGAGCTTGGTCAGGTCTATAAATGCTAAGGGTTCATGGTATAGTAACTCCAGTAAATGTTAACTGAGTGAAGCAATCCCCTACAGATCTCAAAGCCTGAATTGACACCAAAAAGCAAATATTAAAAGAATGGAAACTTTAGTTCATGGTAAAAGAGAGATTTTTATACTATTTAGCGAGATGCAAAAAGTAAGATGGCTGCTTCATGCGGCTGTAAGCTCCCTGGTCTCTAGGAACAATAGAGGATACTGATGACAGAAGAATGCACTGGGGAGTGAAAGGTCCAGAAGAACTGGGTGGCCTTGGGTAACTTACTTACCGTCTCCTAGACCCCAATTCCTCAGACATAAATTGGTAATAAAAACAGCACCTGTCTTAACAGTTATCACAATGAATAAATGCACAAACCACTACTAAGCATTTATAATAGTGCAGCAGATGGAAACAGTAAATGTTCCCATAGAGTCCATACATTTTGAGAATTAGGACAAAGGTGATTATGCATCAGATATTAAATGCAACTCAGAAACCTAAGAAGTGCTTTCCAAATGTAAAAAAGAATCTAGGAATTCTGATAAAAGAGTCCCCCCAACCTCCAATAAGTATTTTTATCACCTGTAATGCACAGCTTCCAAGACTGTTACTCATCAGTTTTTTCTCCTGCTACTACTGCTCTCAGTGTAGCTTTGACTTTGCAGGATCCCATAGGAGGACAATGGCTGGAGAAACCGAGTTGCTTGTGAAGGAACTTTCACCACAGAGCGAGCAGTAGGGCAAGAGGCACAGACACAGCTGGCTGGAGATGAGGTCCCTGGAAGTAATACCCGCCACCACCATGTGTGGAGACATTCAGTGTCAGCCACTATCTTCACACCCAGAAAAGAAGACTGGGTGGGAAGCATTCAGCTAAGCACACATCAAAGCAGTTAGCTCTCTTGACAACACAGCTGATGGGGGTAAAGCAAGTACTGACCTTAGTTATCCTATGTGGCCCTGAGCAGCCCCTGGAAAACAATATTCAAACACCAGTGGGCCACAGCAGGAAGTGCCAGACAAGGGGCCTGCAGAGAAGATGGAAATCTGAAAGGCACAGGGCCTTCTTTCCCTGAGGGAATAAAGGGGGAGCAGGCAAATCCCATGGATTTCATAAGATTTCTGATTTACTGGCATCTCAAGAGACTCTGCTGGGGTTTGTCATTTTGATGAGAAAGCCTTGCTATAAAGGTTAAACATGCTAAGAAGCATGAAATGATCTTCTCCAAGAAAGATTGCATCTCCTTTCCAGGGAACTAGCTGTCCAACAGCCCACAGAAGGGGGCCTATCATGAGCCCTTCAGACCCAGGGTTTCCAGCCCTAAGTCTCAGAAGCACATGTCACTCCGAAATCCTCTCTGTTGGATTAGATTTATTTGTCAGTTATGACTAAGATGGGATAGGTGATGAAAGAGAGAGGAGAATATATACAAGTTCTACCACTTCTCTCTAAATCAAATGCCAACATTTCAAATAAAAATTTACCAGTAAGAATAAATGACTAGAGATTGATGAAGTGCTTTTGCTAAAAAGCTGTGATTACTCAGTGGGTAATGGGGACATGAACATCTTCACAAAATATGTAGACACAACTTGTACATATTTTGTTTTAAAATCCAACTATTGGGGAATCAAGTGGAGGGCTAGGAACAGAACATTCTAGTCTTTGGGCAATTCACTTCTTACTTAGAGGCCTCAGCGTCCTTATCTAAATTTGTGGCGGAGATGATTGTGCTAGAAAAATATCTGGGCCTTGGTCTCCCACACAAGATAAATATTGTAACTCTAAGGCCCCTTTTATATGCCCTTAGGGGTTACCTGGCTCCTCCCCACTCCTTCCAAGGATGTAAGTGGATTTGAGAAGACCAGCACAGGGAAGAAACAAGAGCTTTGATTGGCAAACCCCCATTTTTATCAAGTCTGGGCTCACTCTTTAGCTGAGCACAATTGATACTACCGACATTGTTCTTTAAAAGTCCATTGACTATGTCCCCAGAACTCAATCTGCACTCTCCCTGCCTCAGTTAGGGTTATTTTTAATTCTGAATTAATGCAAAGTGAACTGGTACACCCTGATCATGGCCGCCTGTGGCTCTTCCTCATCCATCCATCCAGCCTCTGCCAGAGGAAGAGCTGACCTTGCATATCCCATTGCCTTCTATAACGTAAGGGCCTAATTTGTTGGGAGAGCAAACAAGATCCTGTCCCCCTCCAGCCACACCTTCTAGAACATCCCCTCAAATTCCTTCTCCTCATTTCCCAAGTCAACAAGTCCACCCACACAGAACAACTTCCTGTACTAAGTCACTGATGGTCATCTGTTCCTCCTGCCTGGAAAAGCTTCCCTATCTGGTACCTACAGACTCCTGCTCCTTCAAGTCTCAGCTCTAGTGTCACAGTTTTTCTCCCTGCATGATGGCCCACCTTCCCCAATTATCAGAGAGATTGATATGAGGAACACCACAATCAATGCTTCATACTCCAAAGGCTCCACGCATACTTAAGAACTAATTAAATGGGCCCTTAATTCCTTCCTCAAGAAAATGAGGACAACAATATGCAGTCTGCAGAATGGATGTGAAACTTAAAAGATCCAACACATATTACAGACCTAACTATAGAGCAGACACATCATTTCTCAATAAATAATTGATCCCTTAAGTTTCCTCTCAATCTAGATTGGAGCTAAGAAGGATCTATCTATCTGTGAAAAGACACACCAAGACAGAGACACGAGAAAAAGCGATGACAATCCCCTTGAGTTACAAAGCACTTGCTTCTCATAATTTAGCGGCACCTCAATTTATTGCAGCCATAAAGGGCAGATGTCTGTAGCAGTTAAGCTTTTAACAAAGACAGTACTGAGTGTACAGAACAGCAGTAGGGCCCTGGCATTTGACAGAACCACAGTCGCGAGCAGGAGCAACGTGGTTCTAAGCAGCTGTCGTGTTCTGCCCTGGAATACTAACCCTTGCTTTCCCAGGCTGAGCACAGGCCTAGCTGTCAATTTTTTAAAAATCTCAGAAGTCCCAGCCCATCTCACTGAGGTCCCTAGGACTTCAAGACCCTAGAACAACTAGAGTCTATTTCTCACACTCTTCTCTGGGGTAACAGAGATATAATCAGAGCTATCTAGACCCTGACCTGGATGAATAACACTTAGGAAGGTGGCCGTCACCAGTGACACGTGTGCATGAGACAGAATTAACATGTAATAAATAATGGGGATGCTTTATTGATGTTGATGAACTGCATTTTTGTGGGAATCCCTTTCTCTGATCTATGTCATTATACATCAAAAGGGGTAAACAAAGGCCTGAAAATGAGGTCACCTGTTATTGCTCTTAAGCAATCCAAGATTCTATTCATTACCCACCATTTAAAATTAGGCATCACAACCTGAAGTACACCCATTACATCAGTTTGTTCATTTTCTTAGGTGATGAATCAGGGAAATGACAGGTTCATTGCAGTGCAGATATAACTAAGCCAGACTCCTAACTAGACGCTCCTGCAGACCGCAAGGAACAAGGACGCCCAGTCCTGTCCTGCCCTTCACTCTCCTTTACCCTCCACTTGGGACAAGGGAAGACACTGCCAAAGCTGATGACATTTGAGAATCACAGAGCTTTAGATCTGGAAGAGCCCAGAGAGAGCATGAAATACAATTGCCTCATTTCATTTTTGCAGAACAGAGAAACCCAAAATCCAACTAAGAATTTCAAGGTCACACATCTAAATAGAGTCTGGATATCTCTGGGGCTGGGGGCTTCCTTAATGATGGCAACTTACATTATTTTATGTGACCTTATAAGCCAGGATTCCTTTGCTCTCACACCAGTGAGTCAGTCTGAGCAGGGCTTCATGGATCCAGAGCCAGTTATAAAGTGGTATGACGTGTTGAACATAATGTACTTTCAAATTGTCATCACTTTCATGCGATTGTTCCCTGAGTCACTGTCGTTGGTAGATTGTCTTCCAGTTAGCAGATGACTTCTCTTTCCCCTCCTCTGGGCTGTGAGCTCAAGGAGAACAGAAACCATGTCTGTGCTATAAACCTGCATCCTCACCAAGTCTGGATAGAAAAGAGCCAGAAGCCTATTATGGAGTCTCAAGGTTAATACTACAGTTAATTCCAAAGAAGCATCACTTTTTCCTACAATTTTGGGAACAAAAACCCACCGACATTAAACCTACTTAAGGCTGAGTAAGTCTACACTTCAATAAGTCAACTTTAATGCTATAATGAAAGTACAGAACGAATTTGAACTGTTCATAATTATGTTGATTACAGGCTATCTAGTTGTACAAGGAAGAGATCAGAACAGGTTGGCCTAGGGTGATGGGGGTGGGGAACGGTCTAGAAGTGAACAGATCCAGGATGGGTTTCAGATAAGGAAATGGTCAAAACTTGCTGAGATGACTAGAACTAGAAGGTGATGGGGAAAAATAATTTAAGAATATTTGCAGGACAAAAGTGATGCTATTTACTGAGATGGAAAAACTAAGAGGAAAGTAAGTCTAGAGGTTTCTGAAACCTATTAGCGATCCAAACAGAGGTGTCAAGGGAACAAGTGAATGTAGGAATCTGGGATTTCATGGAAAGCTCCAGACTAAGACTCGGATTCACTGATATGGGAATCTGACCTTTGACACCATGGCAGTGAATGAAGGCACAAAGAGAGTGTACAGTCCTAAAAAGACTCAGGGCAAAGCCTTAGGCATGCTCCAACATTTATTACTCTGTTATGTGTACAGCACAGTGCTACAGATAGTGGGAAAACAAAGATACTTAATATACTGTGTGACCCTCAATAACCTTATAACCTAAGATTTTTCATATATAAGAGCAAAAACTGCTCAATGCCTTGGAAAGTAGCTGGATTAGGCATCCAGAAGCATGGATTCTCAAAGCTTTTAATTCCTCATCTGCTAAAACAAGGGTTGGGTGCAGGTGACATCTACCAACTCTACTGTTTTCTAATGTCATGATCTCCATGTGGCATCCAAGTGACATATTCCAGCCTCCCCTAAGGAAACGTCTCTGCTTCCCAAGCAGAATATGCTGTCACTGCCCCAGGAACACACAGCAGCAACCCAAGGGCTTAACCGGAAGGGAAGTCCCTGAGCTGTGAGGGGCAGCAGCTGCTGTCTGCTAGTCTTTCTCCAACAGAAAACTCAGAATTTCTATCTGCACTCTGGATTCTCAGCTGGTGTCATGTCAGATGAAGGGGTTCCCAGGGAAAAGCAGGTTTGCCCTCAACACATTTTATGGGTTTTACAAATTAGTATTTTCATAGACAAGTAGTTTCCTATTTTCATTTATGAAGCAGAAGTGTTTCATGCAGGCACGCATTTATAACTGAATGTGGCTTCCCAGATAGGGTCCCCTGAACTTGACCATGAAAGAACATTCAGGAAATAGTTAAGTAAAATTTTATATGTAGTATATCACTGCAATGCATAAAACATGTATTCTTTGTATTGCTGATTCTGCAGCTTGCAAATCAGAGAGTTTTCTGCTACATACTAGTGTCCCCTATGATAGATGGATCTCTATCTTCTTAGATAGTATCAGAACTGCAAAAAAAAAGTCTAAATAATGCTGGATGTCAAAAAAGTAGCTAGATAAGAAAACCAAGACTTAGAGGAATTAAGAGAAAAGTGAAACATTTGTCACCTGGCTAGTCGAATGACAGAACCAACATGGGACCCCAAAGCTCTCTGACTCCAGAATTCATGCCACTGGCAAGTAGGTCATCCTACTACTGCATGATAGACTGTTAAGGTTTTTTGGCACAGGAATGGGCATGTGCTGAGTCCTATTTAATTCCTTGCTAAATGGATGATGGCACATATTCAGGGACAGTTGTCCAGGGAAGAGGACAGGGTCTAAAGCACCCTCAAGCTGAAGCTCGGCAGTGCACTAATAAATCAAAAACATCACCAGGGCTTATCAACACTTGATACATACACCACTGAGCAACCTAGTTTGAATACCCTGGTAGGGAGAAGGTTCCTGTGTGCTCACACTCAACTCACCACCTGTTCTTAGGAAAATAGGAACAGATGAAAGATGAGCTAGACTATCTCTTCTGCACAATAGGGCTTCACAGGATGCAAGTAGGTTGGTCTTCAGTAGGTTAAAACATTTCAACCAAACTGATGGCATTAAGTAGCTAAAACAGGTCTTTGTTTTTCGGTCATGAGAATGTCTCTCACATAACTATGGCTAACAAGCAAAGTAGCCAGAGCTGAATAACTGGGGTAGGCAGATGTATCACTAGCTTCTTAGATAGTATCAGACCCGCAAAAAAAAAAAATCTGAATATGACATCAAACTAATGCCAGATGTCAAGACTAGGAGCTGTTCTTCCTCACAGGTAGCATGAGCTCCCTTGTGAGGGCACAGGCAAGAGTCAGCCACTTTTACTGCAAAAGAAAGATCCTCACACAAGTTAACCCGAGTCTTACGTGCTCATAGACTCCCTGGCTCCCTTGCCATATTCTCTTGTCCTTGGTTGACAACCCTGATCTGGAAATTGTCTTAAACTGATCTGCCTGTTCCCTTTGCTTCAGGTATTAGATTACTTTGCTCTAGGGTCTGACCTGAGCTACCCCCAAACTCCACTGTGACCCCCAAATACCAGTTTTCAGCATTCCACCTATGTTTTCTCCAGTGCAAACACGTACTTCTTTCTAACACCACCATCCCCATTGTGGACCAGTGAGAGCAAGAGATGGACCCTGTGATGCAGCCCAAATATGGGACACCATTTGGGCTTCATGGAGAACATAGTGTTAGGATTGTGTTGGGCTTGTCTCATTTAATTCAAATGGTCACTTCTAGATATCTAAGAAAATAATAAGAGATGATGGGAAATTGAACAGGTTGATGGTGTAATGGTGGGTGGAACAGCATTCCCTGATCCAAAAGGGATTATGTTCCTCTATAAGGAATGCTAATTAGCGCCTCTCTGATGGCACAAGGGATTAAATCTCAGCACTGTGAAGCTATCAGCAGCCACTGTAGCAGGAGTTTGATCTCTGGCCAGGGAGGGGACCCACATGGCACAGCAGACCTCTCCTGTCTCACCCTCTGCTCCCCTTAGCAGTGTATTTCAGTCATTCAGCCTGTTCTGCTTCCTAGTCTGTCTCTCGTGAATTCTCTCACCTCCCCTACACCCCAGCCCTACACACAGCTCTTGTATGCATAAATAAATAAATCTTTTTTTTGAAAAAAGGAAATTCTAATAAACATCTTTCCTTCACCCATCTTCAGAAATGTCTATGCAGGATACTGAGGACCAAAGTAGAGGTCACAGTTAGAAATAAGAGATAAGATAACCCAAGAAAACTTGAGACACTTTCTTCCAAACACCACCCCCTCCTTATGCAAATGTGGTCTCTCCGGTTTGTGTTCTCTACTGTTTTAGAAACATCCATTGTAATACTTGCCACACATCAGCACATTTCCCATTGTTTCCCTGGAAGGACAATACACTCCTTGATCAAGCTCAGGGCTGTGTTAAGTTTTTTGCATTTCCAGCATCAAACACAGTGCCTGAAACATACTGAGGTGTTAATAATGCCTGCAGGTATGAAACATAAGTAAAAGGGACTCAACATTTACTGTCTCTACTGAGCAATCTGTTTCAATAAAAAAAAAAAAAAAAACAATGGCATTGGAAAGCTCTTTTTTCTTTCCAAACAGAGTAGAGTCCTGTCATTTTTCTACTCCACTGACTCATTCTGAACATGGCGTCAGGAACAATACAAGGCCAAAAAACAATTAGCAGGCCAAAAAACACCATCAGCTGAACCGTCTGGGATCTGAACGATATCTAGATCAAATGTCTTAAATTTTCTAAGCACCTTCTCATTTGACCAGGATAGATGACTCTTGGCTGCACTGGACAGGAATAATTCTCCCTCATATATCCCCAATCAGCTGCCTTTTAATGACTAGTCAAAAGTGACAATGTAAAAGGTGCAGTGACTTTCATTGTACTTGGCAAATCTTGGACCAACTCCCACTGATTTGCCCTTGGACTAGGTGAGCTCAAAAACACCTTGCACAGCCCACGATAGTCACTTCTGCCTGTCTCCAGCCAACCACTAATTCCTTGAGTTGTGAAGAGACCCAAGACGAAGGAGTGAGTTGCTAGAACTGACAGTTGGTCCTTTTACTACCTTTGTAGATACTGAAAGGTCTGTCTGTTATTCCAAAACTGTCTCATGCATCACAAATTTAGACTTTTCTATCTCCCAAACCACCACAAGGATATTCTACCCAACAAAGAGATTTGTAATGTATTTAGGAGCTTAGCAGACAGATCAGCACCAAGTTCCAGATGGCTTCCTCCTCATCTTAGCTCATGTTCTAGTTGTTGCTGCATTGAAAAATCAGTGAATCTGAATTTAAATCCAATAGGCCCCAAGAGAACTCTCTTTTTCTCTTCTTCCTAATGTCCAGTATCCCAGTTTTTGGTCCAAATATAAGAAGGGGGATGCAGTTCTCTGAAATCCACCTGACCTAGCAATACAGTTGATCTCACAAAATCACTCCTTGTGCTGCTCATCCAGTCCATGGTTCAGGATGCAGTGTCTAGGATCCCAGCCTCATCACCAAACATCTATTACACAGACAATTTCAACCACTGGCAATTACCAGGGATAAGATGCTGCAGGTCCTGCTGCAGGTCCTGCTTCAGGTCCTCTCTTCTCCGAATATCTATATCCTCCTCGCTTGGTTCGCCAACAAAGTGCATGCTACTGCCTTGTAGCATCTTGTGGATGTCTCAGCTCCTAGGCTAAGTAAATTATAAGCTTATTGAGAGCAGGAGCTATGTCTATTATAGATGCAGTATCCTCAAAGCCCTAGAGCTATGCCCTCAGCAAAAATTTGATAACTAAGCAAATTATCCTTTCATATAAACAGGCTGACAACTCATGGACTATCAGTTGGAGTCTGTATGCTTGGCATTATAAAGAATAAGAAAAGCTGTAATCTAAAATGAGCTTATTAAGTCTCCTTGTCTTCATGGTCTTTCTCTGCTTACCTGTGCCCTTTACCCCAACTGTGAATTCATTGCAAAGGTAAGATGCTAAAGTGGAAAATAGAGAGGGGGTCCTCCCAGAGTGCTGACCATAAATGGTCGGCCCCCACTGTTGGTTCACCACCTCCTCATCCACCTCTCATTCTCTTTCCCCACTGTATATTCCAGTCCACTCTGAACTTTGCTCTCAACTGTACTATTATCACTCACATCTATGCCTTGGCACACGTTGCCCTTACCACCTAAGACATACCACTTCCTCCAACCTCTTTGCCAAGCAAACTCCTACTGCTACTTCATCTCAAATTTCATATTTCTTCCTTGTAGAGCTTCCTATGAGCCCCTTTGGTAAGTTAAATTCCTGGGCAAAAGAAACTCAGTACTTTCCCATTAATTATAATGAGAATTATTATGCCCCTATAATCACTAACATTTATTAAATTCTGATTATAGTCCATGAACCTACTGACTCCATCCTGATCCTGTCATCATCAATATCTTGTGAGGAAGGTTCCTGACCATCACCATTTTATAGAAGAGTAAATCAATCCCAAAGACATTGATTATCTTGATAAGGTTTATACCACTCATGAAAGTCAACTAACTCACCAAGTTTAGGCACCAAGGTCATGTTCTCAACCACACTGCCTCTTCACTATGTTTGTCATTCTTAATGAATAGCTAAATATTCCAGGAGGTAGCAAGATGATCCAGAAGAACAAGACTGCTTCAGTTCTGTTCAGAACTGTATTTGTAAAGCCTATCCAAGATGGAGCATGTAGGAAGCACTAAAGAGCAGGAGCTGAATGAATGAAATAATCAATCAGCTTACCCATCTGCAATGCTCAAGGAGAAGTATCTACCTGCTCTAAATAGGAGATATCTGATACTTAGTCAAAAATGTATTCCGATCAGGGTAAGATTTATTTTAAGTTTCCCTTTCTGTGATTCAAACCTAGCCTGTCAGATCCGAAAGCAGTGAACAAGCGAACACTCTTGTCTAGAAAAAAGCAAGCACAGGGAAGGCCCAAAGGCTTGACTTCAGGAACTCCAGCCGCTCCTGCCTCCCACCCCCCAGCCCCAGCATGCTGCCTGCCCACAGGCCACTCACCCCTCTCGCAAGTCCTGCCCCAGTAGCCGGTGCCTGTGCAGTCACAGATGAAGCGATTCCAGCCGTCCTTGCACACGGCGTTGTTCTTGCAGGGGTAACTGTCACACTGCTTAGCGCTCATCCGTGAACAGGAGGACTTGACGCCTGCTGCGTTCTGCATCTCTGCCAGCTGCCGGATGTTCTTGCTGCGCCCGTCGATGAACAGGTCACGGATGCAGCCCACATAGCCGTAGTTGAGCATGGCGGTCCAGAGCTCAGTGGGGAGGATGAGGCCAGCACGGTTCTCTGGCAGCCCACCCAGGTACATGTCCCCCTCCAGGTCCAGGATTTCACTCTCCCCGCTGGCAGTGAAAGGCGTGCGCCTGCTGTTCACGGATATGGTACCTGGGATGAGAACATGGATACCGGGTAAACCCACGGTCACCTTGACCTCTCTTATGCACCTAATTTATAAATTAAATGGGTGAAGCTATCAGCCTATCACCAGGGGGAAGGTGAATTCTCAAAGTAGTGTCTTCTGGCCAGGAAAGAATAAGGCAAGCTTGGGGATGAAAAGCAGCATGTTGGTGAAAGGACAATGGAGAGGTTTCAATTTCTCCTACTAAGACAGACTGGGCCATATGAGATCTCAGGACATTCCCCAAGCCTAGCACCTCCTATTTCTCTACTTGGAAGTCTTGGCTGAGAGGTCACATACCATACAGGCTGAGAGCAGCATTGTGCCTATCTGTATTTAAACCCGAGTTCTCACATGGACTAGCTGGATAACCTCAAAGAAGTGACCTCACCTTCAGAGCTTCATATCCTTATCTATAAAATGGGAAAGTAACTGTGCCCATTTCACAGGTTGGCGTGATGACTGGCTCTTACTCTGCTTCGCACTCTGTTCTGTATGTGCCTGCTGTGTCTTCATCAATGACTCTCCCAAAGGAGAGAACTTGCACTTGTCTCCCCCAAGCACTGACACCCTCTATGCTGGCATTAACTTCCAGCCCCACCCCCCCACGGAATATTTGGAGCATTGCTTCTGTTACATCTTCATCCTGACATATTTCTTCATTTACTCATTTAACAAATATGTACTGAACACCTAAACTTGGCAAGCATGTCTGCTCTTGGGGAGCTGATGTTCCAGAACAGAGGGACAGAAAAATAAACACATCACCCAATAAATAAGACAAATTAGCTAATGGCAAGTGCTAGCAAAGGAGCAAAACGGGCACCCTGGCAGCAGACCATGGGTTCTAGTTTCAAGTGTACATTTGGTGAAGGTCTTGCTAAGCAGGTGACAGGTAAACTGAAAACAGAATGTTGAGAGGGTTCTAAGCAAGCAAAGTCTAGAGGAAGAACACACCAAGCAGAGGGAATGGCACCTGCAAAGGCCCTGGGGTAGGCAGGCGTGTGGCTAGAGTGGAGCAGGCAAGAGGAAACAAGCAGGAGATGAGGTCAGAGATTAAGGGGAGTATTAGATCATAGAAGATATAACCAGAGCCTGAGAATCGGGAACAGGGATTCTGGACGTAGGCTCTGTGAACTAGCTCAGTCCTGGAGTCATTTTATAGCTTTACTTCCTAAACTTTAAAATCAAGGGAATATCTAAATATCATGCCAGACAATTTCAAATTATTTAGAATTCTTGAAGTACTTTCTTCGTACCAAGATAACTGAGCCATGCCATCCATCAATCAGCCTTCACTTCTGTCTGAATCTCAATTCCCTCAGCTATGAAGAGGGTAACGATAAGGACTGGGATGATCAAATGAGATCAAGAATATGACAGACATGCAAGTGAAAAAGTCAACACAGGAATAGAAAGGGCATCAGGGTCCTCTGGGAAGGAGAAGCCAACAGCATGCTCCCTCTTGCTCCTTCTAGAAAGTTCCTTCTAGACAAATATGACTTCCCCTTTTATTTTTTGATCTCCTAAAAACCTACGTAATAATACTAATGTCCTAACCTTCATTTAAAGACTTTATGTGCTTTTTGGACTTGACTGCAAAACAATCTTGTAAGGTAGGATTAGTATTTCCTCAATTTCCTCTCTTGCACAGTTTGCTTCCTTTTCTCTCCGCAGGTGCAGAGTTAATTGGATCACAACTACTGGGAAGAAGCATCTATTGACAAGCAGTACCCAAAGTGACTGAAGTTTGGGAATTTTAAATATAACCTAGGATAGCTATCTTCTGAGTGTGTGACCACAGCAGTTTTGGATGCATTTATTAAGTTTCAAAAAATCAGTCCCACTTTTGGGGAATGACCATAAATGTGTGTCCCGATCACTCTCTGTTCTATTCTTTAGGATGAGCAGGGAAGGAAGTGCCATGCTCAGATTCACTGGAGGTGCTTTTATAACTGCTCACATCAATATGGTTTATAGCTGAAAACAATACACCAGGGAGTATCCTCATGAAGAAGCGAAGTTTTGTCCATCATATCACAATTTTACATTATGTCGCTTCTGCGCAAACAGTTATTTGTTTACTTTTCAATTTTGTAAGCTTTCAGAAAGTTTGCTAGAAGTTCAAAATATCGGCCAATGCCTTAGCTCCCACATATGAAATTCAAATCTTCTGAAATCCAAACAGGTACTTTTCCCTTATCTATAGTTCCACATTCCTGCATTCAGTTACCCATGGTCAACCGTGATCCAAAAACATTTTGTAAAATAAGATATCATGAGAGAGAAAGAGAGACTACATTCATGTAATTTGCATTACAGTATATTACCATAATGGTTCTATTTTATTACTAGGTAGAGTTGATAATCTCTAACTGTGCCTAATTTATAAACATTGTGTTAGATATAAATGTATAGGGAAAACACAGTATATGTCAGGTTTGGGGCTGTCGAGGATTTCAGGCATCCACTGGGATTCTAAAAAAAATCCCTCAATGATAAGGACGACTACATATTTGTCAAAAATGGGCCTACTGCTGGTTCTAACAAAACAAAATAACTGTCCTACTTGAGAAAGCAGTTCACATGGAGAATAAACAGAAATAGTTATGTGGCAACTTTACATGTTCTAACCTGCCTGTGACACAAGTAACCTATCAGGTTGGTCAATCATGAAGCCCATCAACCATAACTGAACTCGAGGGACCCAAAATCTATGGTCTTAAAAATCAACAAGGACATTTCCTCTGCAATTCTCACACAGCTTTCTGGCTCTGCCCTGCTGACATTTTATGAGTAGACTTAAAGGAAGATTTGGCTTCCATAGAAATTCTTTCTGCATGTAGCTTTATGACTAAAATGAAGAAGAAGAAGCACAAGGTACTGTAGTTAATCTCACTCATCAAGTACATTTGATTTGAAGCCTCTTGATTCTGATCAGATTTCAGATAATCAATAACGCATCCCGCTAGGCAATAAAGCAGCTAGAACTGCAATCTTTCCCATTGTTCTCTACCCAGAATCCATCCAGTTCCTTCAAAAGGCAAGATTGCTCAGCTCCATATTCCCTCCAGCTCTAGAATTATACAGAAAAGCCATCCCACTGAAGCTTAGCCATTCCTGGCTGAAGTCTTCTGGCCAAACCTACTGCTTTCTATTATTGGCCAAATGCACCTAGAGAGAAAATGTCCAAATGAAAGAGTTTTTGTGTGTTTACCAGGCGAATGGATCCTTAAAAGCATCTAAAGTATAGCCAAGACTCTCCTTGAGTACAATACTATGAAAATAGAGAACCAGGAAGTAAGTGTGAAACTCAAATGCTCTAATTATCACTGTGGGTGAAATGCCCTTTCTGGTGGCAGAATGTGACCTTCATTGCCACATGGTCCATAGAAAGCTAGGCTGACTGTTCAGGCATTTTAAAGCCCCAGATTTTCTATTTGTGGCTCCCACCACCCCCTCTCTTTGTTACTATTCCAGAGTGCTATGTACTGCCTGAGGCGAGCTTGTTTGATGTGCGGCTACAGAAACAAGCACAGCCTTTAAACCAAGTCATTTAAACCAAATGTAAAAGGTTATGAAGAGGAAGGGAGAGTAAGTGAGGTTGAGCAAAGAGTGAAATATAGGCTTTCACTTCCTAAGGAAGGCTTTAAATTGAACATGACTTCAGGAAAAATCAATTTTCCTTTTCCTTTCTTGTCATAATTTTCCCCTGCAACATGACTCTTGCCAATTATTGAAGGGTATAGTGTTGCATAAGCTCTCTCACGGTGAAGCTTATCCTACAGAGTAATCACATAATGCAGCATCTGTGATGTCACACTTGGTTTCCATGGTGATGAGAAAAAAGAGAAAAAGAAGAGGGAGGGGAATGAAAATATTACACCAGTGACATGACAGTCGCTTTGGTAGCAGTGGAAATGCTACTCGTAAAATCATTCTTAGCTCCAGGATCCTGGACTACCACTGACCCAATTGCGCAGTGAGTGACAGGGAGATGAGGTCGAGAATGTGTCGCAGGGGAGACAGCGCCTTCAGAACATAACCTTACAACTACCACTAAGGAAACAGCAAAAAAAAATAAATCAACTAGTCCACTGGTGCAAAGCTAAAATAAAAGCAAAGCTGGAGATTCTGAAAGCACTGGCTCCCCTTGGGCCTCAGCCTCCCCTCCAGCCTCTTCCTACCTGATCTGCCGTCACGCTGAATGTCCACATGGTACCATTCCCCATCGTTGGCTTTCTTCTGAGTGGCTTTCACTTTGATGGTGCCAGAGCCCATGTCCAGCAGCAGGTAGAGGTTGCCATCAAGGAGTTCCACAGCAAAGAAGTCCACCTTGGCATTCTTCTGGCTCCGGACGTCCTTCCGCTCTTGGGGCTTACCGTGGGTGAAGAGGATCAGGCCGTTGGGCTCCGTGGTGCGGAAGTCAAAGGAGATGGAGCCCATGCGCTTGGTGTTCCACTTGGGCAAGCTTATGTAGGCCTCCGGGGTCTCGAAGTTGATGGGGTCCAGTGTGGCGACATTCTCACACTTGAACACAACTTCACCATAGATTTTCATCTTGGTGTCCCCAATCCGGGCCAGGCGAGACAGCTCCAGACGGATGTCATTATTCTTATAAACAACCTGTCAAAAGCCAAACAAGTGCCATGTGAATCAATACTGCAAATAGTAACCATTTATTGCTCACTGGGAACCTGGGAGAAAGGTCCAAGAAGAGGCTTCAGGACAAGGTCATCTGAAACAATGGAAATCATGAGACATAGCATTTGATGAACACTTATAAATCCTGAATAAGCCCCTATCTTTCCCTTCCATCTGCCATATATTCCTTTTGTCTTTCTCCTTTGAGCCATTTTTTATTTGATGTGAGAAATTTATACAACATAAACTTGTAAATAAAATCAAGAGAGATTGAGCTACACAGAGATAAATACTGGCAAAGATATTTACGAAGTGTCTTCAGGTATCAAAAGACCAGAAACTACCTAAATGACCATCAATAACAGACTACCGCACCCTTATAATGGAATATTATGCCACACTTAAAACATGCCATACTGTTAGGTTTTGATGTGAATGTTCTCCAAGTAATGTCAAGCGAATTAGCAAGGAGAACAGTGTATGTCTGCTTGTATGCCATCCTTGCATTAAAGCATGAGTGTATTGGGTGTGTAATATGTGTGTATATACACTCAGATGCATAAAACATCTTTGGAAGAAAACATAAACTATGAAACTGTCAACAGGGAGTGAAATCATGGATATAGTCACAAGTAGGAAGAATTCATTTTTACTTATATAGTTTGACTTTTCTAACTCTGTGAATGTATTAGTTTAAAAAAATCAAGAGTTGGTAAGGAAGCAAATATGTGATATTACACCCATTGCACACACCTTCTATATAAATATGATAGGAAAATGAAATACTACAAAACACACCAAACAAATCTCTCATGAGTTTCTAAATCTGGTTTAATACATGTAAAAGCAGGAAGTCATCTTGTCCAAAATTAGAATTTTAAAAATGTTTCATTGTTGTTGAACTTGACTTTAAAGCAATGCCATAGGACGAATCTTGGTCCTCTGATCTCTCAAGCATGTCACATCCAAGTAATAACAGATGGGGAAAAAAATGGAAAAGACAGAAGCTAAAACTTGAGTACAGATTGCACCAACTACTTTGTTATGTCCTGTACACTATCTTATTCAAGTTCTAAGATAGGACCTAAGGATCTAGATTTAGGTTCAATCTCATACCCACTACCTATAAACTATGTGATCTTGGCAAAGTTACTTACCCTAGATCTGTTGCCTCCTCTGAAAAGGTAATAAAGAAGTAAAATATTTTTTAGGTTTTTTTTGAAGATTTATTTTTTATGCATACAAGAACTGGGGTACAGACCAGAGGTGCTAGGGATGAGAAGATTCACCAGAGAAAGAGTGGGGAGCAGAACACGCAGAATGACAAAAATACATGGCTGAAGGGAGCAGCAGGAGAAACAGGAGAGGTCTGTGTGCCATGTGGGTCAGCTCCCTGGCCAGAGATCGAACTCATGCTGCAGTGGCTGTGGATAGCTTCACAGTTCTACGACTTAACCTCTTGCACCACTAGGAAGATCCAGAAGTAAAATATATTTTGTAAAGAAAAAGTTAATATCTACAAAGCACTAAAAACGGCACATAGTAAGGGCATTAAAATCTCAGCTATTTAGGGGCCGATGGTTGTGCTTACTGTGAATCACATCTCATCCTTTTCACTGCCCCCAAAAGGCTGCAATATCTCCACATTCAAGAAAGTTGCAATATTTAAGTGTGAAAATCAGTTCACAATCCACCCTAGTGATAAAAAATTAATTAAATAGCTCATTCCAGTACCTACCATCTAATCCCTCACATCTAGCTCCAGAACCATTTCTCATCTCTCCACTCCCCTTGGAAAGAATCAAGCAGAACTGTGTGCCTTTTAATGTATAACTAGTGACAACAAGTTGAAAATGCTTTATCTACTATATGATCTTCACCAGTGGTCTAACCCCATTCAAAAGCACTGAAAATACTACTACTACTACCATTTATTGAGTACCTACTACCGGAAACTGTGGTAAAGACCTAAAGCCTACAACACCCATACTGACGATCAGTCCCATATTTTACAGACCCAGAAACAGATGAGGAGAGTAGTTAAGGAGCCAGCGCACAGTCAAACAGCTGGTAAGTGGCAGAGCAGAACTTGAACCCAGGAAGCCAGGCTCCAGTCTGTAGGTTCAACTCAGAATGAGGTCCCACTAGCAGCGCCCAGCAAACTCATCTGTAACATTACATGGAAAACCGTGCTTGTCCAACTATCCAACTCCAAAGCTGACTTTCTCATCTTAGCTTCCCAGACAGACCGTGTGCCCAGGGGAAGCACTGCAGGATCCTTAACAATCACACGAGCGAACAAGGAGAGGAGAAATGAACGTGTAACAGCGGGGCAGCCTCTCCCTTCCCACCCCACTGTCATGTCCCAGCACGTGCAGAATGTCACAACCAACCTTGAGCTTTCTCTTCAGTTAGGTTAAATGCCTATGCCTAGAGCTCCTTGTAAAGGTTAATTATTAATTCAATTAATACTAAATTAATTACATTATATAAGACTGAGGTTTGGATCCACTGAACAGTAAATGAAAGAGAACTCAGGAATCCTTATAGGAAGCAGAAAAAAAAACCCAGAAAATGACCTTTTAAGGGGTGCAACAGCCTATGAGGAGGAACTTTTCTGTGAGGAGGGGCATGGATGGTTGGATATTATAAGGTGAATAACTGAATAGAATCCAGGTTTTTAGAGAGATAGAAGTGTCAGGGTCAGAAAGTGGTCAAAGATAACCAGGCTTCTCTCAACAGGCTTTTTGAAAGTAAGCTCCCACTTTGCAGCCCAGACACTGTCTATTTATATGGAGTCCCCCTGTGGTGGTCAGAGGGCCAACACCTTTCTCACTGACAACTGAGTAACCTGAGTCCCATTTATTCATTTCCAAAGGTGAGAACTTCAATACCTATCAAAGGATCTGCCCCCATCTCCTCTCCACCCCCACCTCACCCCTCCAAGCTACTGTCAAGTTTGAATGAGCTGTCACACACAGGAGAACATGGACAATCCTACACTGTTACACACTAACAGGTGCCTGAACTGAGGTTCTTCAGCGGATATCTTACCAACAGGAAAAGGCTGGGAGACCAGGAGCCTTACAGTCAATTGAGGGACTACTCAGTTGAGAAGCTCCATCATTGGCATCCTCCATACCCCCAGTCACCAGCCTGGTGCAGGTCCATGGCCATGGCCATGCAGAGATGGGCCAGCATCTTGGGTAAGGCTGGAGCCAAGCAACCCTTGTCAAGCTGGACCCCCTGACAAGGCAAATTAGTATCTGCAGTGTCCTCTGAAAATACCAACTTTCAACTAAATGAAAGTCTCTCCCTAATGACTGAACTAAGAGGAGATGTGGCATCAAGTGACAGAAAGCATCCTTGGCTGACAAGTCACCCCAAAGAGGAGCAATTAAACACAAAGTAGAAAGGGCTCCCCATGGGGGAAGGTGTCACACAGCCTGGGAGGCAGGGAGAAAGAGTCACAAAAAGTGACAAGCTGTTCTTATCACCCTACTGTTTAGACTTCTAGCTCTTGTCTAGGAGCCAGACAGTAAGATAGTTGAGAACAGAGTCTCAGAGCTCCTCTAGATTCTCGCAGAACAATTCTTTTACTCCATTGATAGACACACTAAGATGACTCCATCATCTCTGACACAGTGGCACACAGGAGCAAGGCAAATAAACAAGCTATGAGAGCAAGAACAACCAGTAAAAGGCACCACCTATAGAGGGCCTACTATATGCCAGACAGTTTAAAAACACTATTGTTTATCATCCACATTAGGCAAATGAAATAGGTGGCTTTAGCCACATTTCACCCAAATGAGACTCAAGAAAGATCTACCCAAGATCCTGTAACAAGATCCTGTAACAGATAAAAGACACTACCAAGACTTGAACCCAGATCTCTCAGACTGCACTGTGGCCAGGCATGCTTATGGGGTGGCAGTTTCTAGGCTATCCTATAGCCCAAGCCTAGACATCAGGCAGAAACCCCTTAGTCAAGCACAAAAGTCACACCCAGCTCCATCTGGACTTGCAACCTTTCCATCTGCACATCCTGTCTGGTGGGCCTCCTGCTCGCCCCCACTCTCAGGAGCCACCTGTATGAACTCAGGTATTAGCCCTCTGCTTCTTTGCTCCTTAGGCTTCCCAGGCTACAGGGTCTTCCTCTCCCACACCTTTCAGTGATGCTCCTTCACTCAAAATTACATCTAAACCCACCCTAGACCCTCTGACTATTCCAGTCCTTGCTGATTTCCACCATTTGGTAAACTCAGAATCCCTATTACACCTGCCAAAGACGATACCACCTGCATTGCTGCCCAGACCACTGCCCTGTCTGGAAAGGGAGGGAGAGACTATGCCAATCTATTGATGTGACTTTACACCAATCCCTCCCATTGGACTTGAGTTAGATGGTAGGTCCGAGACTGAATCTAAGGGATAGAGAAGTCCCAGCTCACAGAAATATTTCTTTTCTTCCTCTCCCATTTTATCCCAGACCACTGTTTCTTCAGTTTCCTGAGAACATGTTTCCATGTTTTTGTTTATTGGTTGGCTTTATAAATGCCACATCCCTGTGCACTCTAGAGGGGAATGAGAAGGAACCGGGAGTGTGGGTACATGCCCCCAAATGACTCTGATGTCTCCTTTTGAGAAATAGGAGGTTCACCACCTGGTTTTTCCTGTCACTTGTCAAATGTATTTTTAATCTTCTGTAGAGCAATTTCAATAAAAACCACCAGGTCGGCTTATCATTTATAGGCCCATGATTGATGACTGAGCATCCCCGCTTTGACGAGGGTCAGTGCAAGATAGTTGAAGGAACAGGATATGGGGGACATTCTCAAAACGCATATGCTAAAACAGAACAGTGAGAAGGCAGTTCATAGTGCTTTGATGTGGAACAGTGTTGACTACAAAATGCAGTAAAGCCTTTCAATTTACACCTAACGTAGGGCAGTTTACACTGTGCAAGCAAAAGGCAGAGATGCATTTATTCCTCCACCCAAATGTAACTCACTGGTAGACAACAGTAAAATGAGCTTTTTCTTCCCAGCTTTCACTAGGGTGCAGCTTCTAGATAAACTTCTGGACTAATTTTATTATTGCCTGACATTCCTCCTGAGGGTAAAAAATAAGTAAACAGAAGTAGGAAGGAAATCCCACTTCCAGTGTTAACACAAACTCACACAAACTCTACCCCACTGCTCCTCTGGCAAGTGATCACTCTGGACTGCTGTCATTTTCTCCTATAAACAGTTTGTTTCAGTCATTTGTTACCTTCGAACATTCAACCTTGTTAGTTTTGAATTATCACAGACCTTGTCTCTTGTCTGACCTCAAATACCTAAATAGCAAAAAAAAAAAAAAATTGAAAGTATGCCACTACAACTAATAAAATGTGAAATAGCACCAATCTCTATAGGTGCTTGATACGTGCTCTTTTGTCATTAAATTAGTGTTGGACTCAAGTGGTGGGAGCGGGCAGTGGTTAGGACCCACGGACCAGGGCTGGAGTCCTGCTCCATTCTGGCCAGTGAAGTGACCTTGAGCAAAATGTTCAATTTGTCTCAGCCTCAGGTCCTTCAACTGTTGAATGTAGATAAGAAGCCTTACTTCACAGGGTTGCAAGAAATAAATGAGATATTATCATATATAAAAGTACTTGATGCAGTTTTTGGCCCTTCGTAAGCACTCAATAAATGGCAGTTATCTCTATTAATTTTTGTTATTTGCTGTGGAAACTCAGAACTAACTCAACAGACAGTATATAACCTGGCATGGAGCCAAAAGGAAGGATAGCTTCTAAGGATAATTTCCAAAATGATGGTAACCGTAAGAGATAGACAGGGCTGGTACTAGTGATGGACTGGGGACTTAGAAACTCCAGAGTGAAAATAAAAACTATGCATACACATGTGTACATGTATAATTTTTTAATTTAGTGTATATGTATTTTTTTAGTTTAGTTTATATGTAGATATATATGTACACACAGTATGTATCACCCATTATGATATTTATAATATATGTAAATTCCTAATGGTACTCAGTCCTTGTGTCTCTTTCACACACACACACACACACACAAACACAAACACAATACACATGCCTGGAGCTTAGATTCATTACCATGAACATCGTTCTCCCCTCTGGACCATTGACCAAACTCCAACATTAAAGTCCAAGCACAAATGTGGCAGCAGATGGTCCTCTTAGTTTCCAAAGTCAGAAGAACCTAAGACTTGGCATGACCAGTGTCACATCTGCATCTGTGGTCTTGCTAACAGGCATCAGTAAACTAACTCTGCCTGCTGAGCTGCAGCTGACGTGCAAACAGGGGCCCAGAGTCCCAAATGCTAGGACCATGGATAGCACCATTTTCATGCTTTATAGTCTGTTAACAGTGGTTAGTATCTGCCAAAAACATAAATGAAGCACTAGAAATAGAAAATCAGAACTCAGTTTTAGTCTTGTAAGGCAGTCATCAAGAGCACCTTAAGTCCCAAGGCTTAATAAAGGTCAAAGACCCCATACTAAGTTAAAACCAGTGGCAAAATATAGGTAGTCCATTAAATTTCTAAAAAACTGTGTGATCCAATATTTGTGGGTCTGCAGGCTGGATTCCCTCAGGGCCACCTGGGGATGGCTCTGATTTGTGGTCACACTTAGAATAGCCAGAGAAAGGGACACTGAGCTAAAATAATGGGGAAGATCCAAACCGATATTGAATCAAAAGTTTTCAGTCCCTACCTCCTTTTTGAAGAAAGCTATCAGTCATGTGGGTTCTCAAGCAGGAGAAGGAAGAAGGAAAGTAGGGAAAGGGAGAAGGTGGGAGAGGGAAAGAGGGAGAGATGCAAGCTATGGACCAGTCACTCTACCCTCCTGAATCAAAGGGCCTAGGTGCCAGCTGAGTCTTGGTAATAATGCAAGCCATTACCACTTACTCTCAAGACTTACACAAACATTTATTTGCCTGATGAGTTCTTTGTGAAAGGGATGTGATCAGATCAGTTCATGCTCAGATGGAGATGCTGAGAAAGATTTCCAACCCTTGGCACGATTTACAGTGAAAGTGTCAATTTTATTCTTCTCAAGAAAGAGAACTTTCTTAGGACCTTCATGCAATTAAAACTGCTGATCAGGAACAGTCTTCCATATGTTCATGTATCCCACAGAAAAAATTTTCAGACAATTAAGCTTCTGGGGTATTTTAAGATACTGTTAAGGCTCAGCTATCACAAGATAAGATTTGCTGACTCAGGTTTTATCATCTTCACAGAGACTACTAAGTGTCTATTAAGTTAATGAAGCAGGAATTTGGCATAGACAGACTCAAGCAAAGAAATAAGACATGAACTTGAATGTATGGGCTATAGTTCTTAAAGAGAGGCCTTGTTGATGGATGGGGGAGGGAAACTTCTAGATTATCTAGAATATTTTTCCAGATAATCTTTTCAGTCACATTCTGGATAACAAACTACCATCTTTCAGAGTCATGTTGGCAAATACATGCCTCTTCTATTCCTTCCTAGCAGAGAACATTCATGGTTAACTGAAGTCATTCTACTCTACTTCCTCTCCCACTAACCCAGATGAAGCCTTGGAATCCTTCTCTGGCAGTGCTCTACAAATTACAACCAGTCACTAGGAGCTAGAACTTAAAATGAACCTATTCTCCCCCCTTGTCATCCCCTAACACCAAAGCCAACTCAAATTTAGTTGACTACCTATACTAGAATATGGGAAACAAAAATAAGTAATATGTTAAATAACTATTATAGCTTTAGTTATAGATCACAGAGGTTACAAAGGAGCATGAAATATATTCCCTGCCATCAGCAGATTTAGAAAACATTTGAGAAATTCTTAAAGCTTTGGGTAGAGGAGATTTGGAGGGCGAGGTATAGGTTGTATCAGAATTGGAGTGAGATATCTTGGCCACCCAATTGCATGATTGTGTATGTGCCTATGATCAGAAACTTGACTCAGATAATACTTCTTTTCCCTCTCTTTTTCCAGTAGTTGAAAAGGTATGATCATCTAGATGGTAAGCTTCATAAACAAGGGGGTTGTGTGTTTCTCATGTGGTAAACCAGTGCATTTCCAGTATTTAGTAAAGTACTGGTGACACAGCAGAGGCTCAATAAATACACATTCTATCTTCTTGTATTTACCTATGTACTAAACACACTCAGTGAACACCTCCATTTCCTTCTGTCTCAGAATATTTCATAAGGGCACCAAACTGACTAGAGTGAATGCCACATGCCACAAAGCAGAGGAACTAAGATCAGATGAGTAGGTGGTACCTGATTATGAAAAGCTCTAAAAATATAGATGTTATACAGTTGGGAGTACCAAGGGGGAGCCATTAGGATAAAAGGGAAGCCTTTAGTAGTTTGATTAGAAAAGTGACACAATTTAAAAGGTGTCTTCCTGAATCACAAGGAATCTACTGTTATTTTTATTCTGAAGACTAGTGATGACTCTAATTATTTCACTGTTTTCCCTGAGGATAACATGTCATTGCCTGCTTAAAATCTCTGAATGGTTTGCCATCAACCTCAGAATAAAATGCAAACTTTTAAGCACTATATAAAAGACTTTTTATGATCTACTTCCCACTTCATTGTCATCAGTCTTGCCAAAATCCTGCTGTTCTTCCAATAAATCATCCCTAGAATAAACCTTACCTGAATTCTCTATCTAAATAAATACTTCCTACCATGTGAGGCACAGTTCAGTTATAATCTTCTTTGGGAAGTCTTCTCTAACAGTACTACTAAACCCATACCCACCACTGATTTCCTCTTCTCTGCTCCCATAACTCCATATTCTAATCACTATCATAGGACATAACATATTTTATTGTAATTATCTACCCTTTCAGTAGAGAGAGAGCTTCTTGAGTAGATGAAATTGTGCTTTTCGCCTCTGTGTTGTCCATTGGCTGTCTTAATGCCTGATACAAAGTCAGTACATGTCTTTAGGACATTGTGGAAGAACAGGTAGGAAGGAGGACAAGGAAAACCACACAGTCTACACCCTGATGCCTCTAAGTCAAAGAGGACTCTAATGCAGATAATAATCTCTATTAATTCTGTTTGATATAATAAGATGAAAAGGTAGAAGCCACAGGTAACTAAAAAGAACATGATGGAACCACTGAATATTTAGTTGAGTTTTTCCTACTATGCATGCTTAGGAAATGTGCTTATATTTTAAGGCTATCAGTCTGGAAAAATCTGTGCCCCAGAATGGCATTAGTTTATATGTCTTAGTAGAACAATAACAGAAGAAGCAACAAAAACCAATCGCAAAGTCTAATGAGATCCTGTTAGAAACTGTCTAACAGCTCAGCACAATACTGCTCCCATTCTGGAGTGTGCTAAGGAGCTTCTGTATACTTCATTATGACAATGCAGCTTGAAATGCTATAGAAAAACACAATGGAATTTTTAAATAGTACCTCAGAACCTTTATATTCAGAGTCAATAAAAGCAAGAATGAATCCCCAACAATGAAGCCTTTAACCATTCTTAGTAACTTCTGGCTGCCACCCACTTTCCTCAAAAAAAGACAGATTACAATAAGACTGTTAAACAGCTTCTGCTGAAAGAGAAAAAAGTGATAATAAGAAAGGTCCAAAAGCAGAAGAGAAAGGGAAAAATACGATTCAAAAAGATTCAATGAAACAGAACCTTCAAGAAGTCTAAATGCTGACTGGAAACAAGAGCATATGAGGAAAGCAAGTGTTCTATGCAGTCCAGTCACGAGAAACAATGAGTTCAGGACCATGGATAGTGGCACAGTGTACCAAGATGTGCTGGCCAAGTTCCAAAAGGAAATCTAGAGCTCAGAAGGCAAGTTCATACAGGGATTTTATACTTCATCCTACTACAATGTGAGGCCTGTTCATTTATACAAAGTACACCACTGAACCAGGGCTGTATGACTCCTCGATGGCTGAACAGCTTCCAAAGAAGGAGCTTTGCCTGTCAAAAGCAATTACAAACTATTTCTTGCCTAGCCTGTTAAGTAGCTCTGCTTCTAGCCTAATGAAGGCTCTAATCAGATGGCTTTTTAAAGTGGCCCAAAGAGCCCCTCTGCAATCAGTGGAAGAGGTAAGAAAAGTAGAAGAATATGCCAAGCTGGCAGGTAGCTGATAAGAGAATCATTTCCAACCTGATGCAAATACTGCAAATAAGAATTGGGTTCACACTGACAGTAATATAGATAGAAAAGCCAGGACTCAAATAGATTTTTTTCTGAACAGGTTTATTTATCCTTTATTAACTTCAAAATAGTCACACAACACACGAGGCCAACCTTCTTTGAAAGGGGTCCCTTTGCAGGTGACAGAACTTAACCCCAGTACTTATACCTATGACTTCACATTACCTCTTGTCAATCTGCAGAGACCTACATAACCACTAGATGTCCCTTATGCTATGCAAAACCAACGTGAAATGAATTTCACTACTAGTAACACAAATCACAGTTAAAGAGTTCTTAGGTCTTGGATCTTAGGTATCAAGTGTAATTTCTACAATGGTTCACTCCTTGCTTACATTGTGCCCATTTCTATGTATTTCAATGACCTTTTATCATAAGATAACAAATTAGAGGCAGAGAACTGGAAACCATTATGAATTAAATTTGTTTGAAAGGGAGAAATAAGTAGAGGAGCGTATTAGAGGAAAGGCATAAGGGGAATCAAGTAAGTTTCAATATAAATAGAGAAACCCACAAGCTCAGCTTAAAGTTGGACTCTCCATCATCTTCATACACTGGGAACTGCCAATGAAACAGGTATGGCAGGTAGTTTTAATTTCACATGTCAAGTTTTTAAAAAAAAATTATTTATTTATGCATACAAACCTGGGGTATAGGCCAGAGTCACAGGAGGTGAGAGGATTCACCAGAGACAGAGTGGGAGCAGAAAAGGCAGCTCGACTGAAGTACACTGCTTCGGGAAGCAGCAGGTGAGGTAGGAGAGGTCTGCTACACCATATGGGTCAGCTTCCTGGCTGGGGATTGAACTCATACTGCTACGTATGTCAAGTTTTATCAATTAAGAGTGACTCCCTAAGACAGGAAGCAGGAGAGATTCTGTGCTGTGACCAGGAGCAAAGCCTGTGATGGAGTGGAGACCAGAGAATGGGGTTCCCATGCACCTGCCTGAGTTAAACCCCTAGCTCTAAGCCTTGAAGACTTGGGATGATTGTAGTTGGAGTTGTGGTGGTAATAGTTCTTGTCCATGGAGCAACATTTAACCTCAAGGAAAGTTTCCTATGGGCCAAGCATTCCTCCTATTATTTTACATATAATTTATTTTTCAAGGGACAAATACCCAAATCAAGATATGACACTTCTCTGGAGAGTAAAAAGGCACATTTAATAAAGATGAAGCCCAAAATTTCTAATGCCACCTAGAAATTGGATGGATGGCCATCCTACTTGATCCCCACAATAATCTGAGGAATGAGGAGCAGCATAAACTATAGTTAAGAGCACATTCACTAAAGTCAAACTATCTGGGTTCAAATTCTTGCTGTTCTGTTTGTTGCTGTGTAATTCAGACAGTTCATTTCTCTGTATCTCAGTTTCCTCATCTCTGAAATGTTATGATAATAGTAGACTTGCCTCATAAAGTTGTAGGAGGATTATAATACTAAGTAAATAAAAGTCTTAGTGTTACTCCTGTCACATTGTAAGTAATGGTTACATCCTCATTTTACAGGAAAGGAAACCAGGAATCAGAGATTTTAATATCTGCCTAAGGTCAGTGCAGCCAGAATGAATAGTAGGCTAAGTCTGGCCTGAGAACCTACATGCTCAAGAATTACTGCCATTACACAACAGAAATCAAGATCTCTTTAAAAAATCTCTTCCAAACAGTTTTATTAAACAAGAAATCACTAGGTAAGTTAGTCTCTGCTGCCTGTGGATTAGGCTGGCAGGTTGCAGGCAAGGAGGCACAGCGATAATGCATGTAGACTCCCAGAGTCCACATCTTCCTTGGACTGTGTGAGAGATGTGAAAGGATGAACAGAGGACCCAAGAGGCATTTGCATGCCCAGCTCTTCTACTGAAGTTCTTCCTTAATTTGCAAATTGATAAAGCCCCTGCTCTGACCTCACACATAATAATTCCTCTTCTCTCTTCACCCCAGCTTATCACTTCCCCACCCCCCAGTGATCACCTTGGTCCTTTGTAACACTACTGATGAAACAGATGGCAAGAGCTACTGCTGGACACAATGAGTGTCAGGCCAACTGAGCACACCTGTTCTCCCCTGCAACAGGGCCATGTGGTAGGAACTGGCTGCTACTGTCCAGGGCTTGTCCAGAACTCCACCAGCTCATCTAGTCCCTTCATCAGCTTCTCCATAAGTATTAATTGTCAATTTTCATAATGATAGCTGGCAATGTTACCATACACATTTGTCCAGTGGCATCAAACTGACCTACATTAGCCCCTTCCTGACAGCAGTTCCCAGCTTTGTTTAAATGGACCATCAATTTGGAAGCTATGTACTCATGAGGTATGTCAGTAAGCAAACCAAGTTTCTATAAGACTAAGCACTTTGATTCTGCAAGAAGAGAAAAACATTTATCTCTATGGTAATCTGGAAATGTCTCCCTAAGATAATAGGCTCTAATCCCTGATTCTAATAAACAAATGTTAATGTATTAGAAAAGGGTCTCTGCAAATGTAAATATGTTAAGGCTCTTGAAACTATCCTGAATTGTCTAGATTAACCTCCTAAATATAATCACCTGTATCTTTGTAAGAGGGGGGTAAAGAAACATTAGACAGGCACAGACAGAAGACTTTGAAAATGGAGGCAGAAAAAGAAAAAAGGATGGATGCAGCCACAAGTCAAGAACTGTTAATAACCACCAGAAACTAGAAGATGCAGAGAACAGATTCTTCTCTAGAGTTTCCAAAATGAACATTGCCCTGCCGATCCCTTGATTACCTCCCAGGAAACTGATTTTAGACTTCTGACTTACACAACTGTGCTGTTTTAAGTCACCAAGTTTGTGAATTTGTTATGCCAGTTACAGGAATTTACTGCATCTCCTGTTAGACTTTTTTTTACAATAACTCCCAGGGCAAACCTGTCTTATTCAAAGCTTGCTATGCATGGACTTCTTAAAGTGAAGAATCATAGAATAGAAAATTATCTGGACCTATCAATACTAGTAATCTGGATGCACTCGGACCCTGAAGATAAAATTACCACCTGAACTTTGCTATCAGGTTTTTGAGCTCATAGTTTTATTAAGTATATGTTTATATAATATAAAGAAGCTGATTATCTTTCATAATCCATCCATAATTTGGTTTGGAGTTCAAACCAAAGTGAAAATAAGACAAAGCATATTTAATATGCCTGTTTTAGATACTGTATGTAAAAATTACTTATTGCATAATTTTAATAAACATTTCTCATATACATTAGAAAGACAAACATTATTAGTCATTTACTGAGCACTTATTGTGCATACTAGGATTTACGGAAGATTGAAAGAAGAAAGATATTGGTTCTTCCTTCAGAGAATTTTCTCCATTACAGGAAACAGACATCCACACATTATTTTCATTATTCATATGCTTATTATCTATTTATTCTCTGTCAAAGTCTGTGGGGATACAAAGATGAAATAGATAGAGCAAAGAAGTCTTCTGTTAGCAGGAGAGATAGTCATAAAATTTAGCAATTTGCATAAGAAAGGTTTTTGAAAAGATATTTCAAATTACCCTAGTGTGTATTGAGCTCCTAATTCAACCTCTGGGTAAAGGGAAGGGGCAATCATCAAATGACTTCCAAAGGACATAAAACTAAGGTAAGAATTGATAAATAAGTGGTAATAGCTAGAAGAAAAATGGAGGTAAGTGATATTTCTCTTTATATGATAAAGCGAGACAAAGGTGAGAAATCTCAGCATATTTATAAATTGGAGAGTGATCCAGAGAGCTGAATTGTATAAAGTGGGAGTGATGGTAGATAAGGAGACTTGGAAGGACCCCAGAAGATTGCTGCATACAGCAAAAGCACTGGGAGCCTCTCAGGTAGAAGAGTGACAAGGGCAGACTGTTTAAAAGATTACTCTGGTGGCCACATCGGAAATAAAACAAGAAGTAGAAAAACAACTGGGAAAACTTCAGCAACATGACACGTATAAGACCAAAAATATAAAAACTACAATTAAAAAAAATAGTATGGAGCGGGAGAGGGCATGTGTGTCAAGAGGGAGAATGCACAAAGCAAAGAAATATAGACGATTAAGCTGATAAAACACATTCATTCCAAATTAGTCTTAAAAAGAAGCCAAGCAGTGAGGATCCAGGGTTCACATTTGAGCAGAGAGAAACATCTATAATGAGTTTTATGAAGAACAATATGACAACTCTATAGGGCATTATAAAAAAAAAATCTTCAAGTACAAGACTATAATGTTCAGGTTTAGAAAAGTGATGATGAAAATGGAAAAGGAGGGCCTCCCTGGTGGCGCAGTGGATTAAGCAACGCACTATGAAGCAAACCACAGTCACTGCAGCACGAGTTCGATCCCTGCTGCCGGCCAGGGAGGGG
>JAGFMF010011747.1:3751715-3765173 GCA_019455555.1 Galemys pyrenaicus | reverse complement strand
CTCCCTGCTCTCTGTGGTGAATCCTCTCACCCCCCCACACCTCTGGCCTGTACCCCAGTGCTTGTATGCATAAATAAATAAATCTTTTAAAAAAAAAGAAAAGAAAATGGAAAAGGAGGGGAACATTTTAGAAAAATTCAGAGCTAAAGCTGTAGAACTTGATGACTTCCTGGAAGTTCTTGGAATGCTGTGCTGGCCAGGTCAGCTGAGACAACCAGTTCTCCACCTGCTATTGACCATGAAAGATGACTGGACTCACTCCATCTAAGGGAAGGACAGCTACTAAACCAAGAACTGTGAGAGATACTTTACATTTAGAATTTCTTGTAACACTCATCATCTCATTTTACAGAGGAAGACACTGAAGCATGGAAAAATCAAATAACTTCCCAGACCCACAACACTTTTAAATAGCAGGACTAGGATTTGACTCAAATTCAGCTGACTCTCAAATGTTCCCTCATGGTTGGCCCATGTATTCCAATTACTTTGAACAAATAGTTTAGAAAACCCTTTATTCAACTACAATGCTGTCACAACCTTCCATGTAGGGAGCCCTATGAGCACGAACAAAAATTCACCAGTCACATAGTGCTGTGTGTTGGAATCAATACTCACCTCATTTACTAACGTCCCTTCATATCTAAATCTGCAGCTGGAAAGCTTGGTATCATCTAATCATTCCAATGGAGTGACCAAAGGGACAAAGACTAAGAAAGGAATCCAGGGGATATAAGAAAATTGGGAGAATTTCCTAGGATCAAAGATTCAATAGATATCCTCAAAGGAAGGCAAGACTTCAGAAAACCCAACCCACCCTTACCTCTGACTCCTTGATATTCAGTTGATTTTGAGACTGGCATGGAAGCAAGCATGATTAGATGCTTTAGTAAATGCTTCCTCAAGGGTTGCTAAAAATAAAATAATAGGATAGTAAAAAGTATTTCAACCTGTAAACCAAGTCAGTAAGGAATAACTAACTTTATGGTTCCAGAAATCTCCCAGGACCTTCCCTGGAGTGGCACAGTATGGATCCCACCTGGTCACTATTTTCTTCCATACTAATGGGTCATTTATTGGCCATGCCCTTTTCTGGCTTTTCTTTCATCACAGAGGTGGAAAATCTTTGGCTTTCCACTGGACAGATTTTGAACAAAATCTCTCTTCTGTATTTACCACAATCCAAATATTACGGGGAGAAGGGAATAATGGCATTGTCTTCCCTGGGTTCCTGATGGGCTGTCCTGAAGAGAATAATAACACTGTGCCCTACTGCACCTAAAATGTTACTAGAATCTATCTAGGATCCACTTGCTTTTATTCAAACTGTGAAGGCACAGAAAAGGATAAAAATCAAGACCAATTAGAATGTCCCTAGATCTAGGGAAAAAAGTAAATAGGCATCAAATGGAATTCTATAGTATCCCTAAGTCTCCTGCTGAACATCCAGTAACGTGCAGAGAAAGTAGAATGTGAAACCAGGATTAATTGAAACACTTAGCCTTTCCCTCTTTGGTCCTGTTGCTGGATTCTACTTGACTGTGACTGGAAGATACAATTCCAAGAAAAACCAATAAAAGGAGTTTTATTTGGCCACAGATTAAAAGAAGAGAATATTCATTACCTTGTGTCTGTAGCATTCAAATACTGTGTACTTTGCTTCCTCGTATAAAATATATTTAACACATGAGCTAAAAATTCTGAATTAAGATTGCTAATGTCCTATTAATTAAATTTAAATAGGTCTCAGTCCTTAGGATACTCTGTATCTGTGCAATAGTTGGCATTATTTTCTATCACTACCTCCTTCCTTCTCAAATTATCTTGTCCAGGTTTTTCTTACTGTACACTTCTTCCATATAACTCTGTGATGACTCATTTTCTGCTTGTGTCATCAGCTCCTCTTCAAAATTCTTAACAACAGGCTTTCCCTGAGCACATGATAAGACTCTCTTTCCATTTTCACTACTCTAGCTCTGTAATTTCCTCCATCATACATTTTTATCTCTAGGCCTAACAATCTCCAAAGTCTCAGGCATCAAATCTGAATTGTCTGCTGAAATAAATCATCTATTAAAAATTAAAATTCTTTGTAGAACCTTAATATCAACCTGCCTAAAACCAAATTCATCAAAATCTCCTTCTGACTTCCTAATCCCAGCTACTTGTCACTCAAGGTTAATTTTTTTTATAGATAGATGTGATTCAATCATTGCCACTTCTACCAATTTGTGACAAGTCCCTTTGATTCCATATTCAACAAGTGTTACACATGTATATTCACTACTTATTTCCTGATGCCACTGTTCCTATTTAGAGCTCCTTCTTATGTAAAAATTCAGCAAACAACCATGGAAAACTTACTAAATATTAGGTTCCATAAAAAATGACACAGTTTCTGACATTAAGAAGCTTACCTTAGTAGACATTACCCATCCACGTACAGTGACATTAGAAAAGAAATATATGGTCAATTTCAGCCCTGCATGGATGGAGTCTGGAGCAAGTTTCACTTGTATATAGCTTCCTAACTAGTTCTAATGCCGCCTCTGATGTCTCCCTCCTTCAATCTCTCCTCCCACTCAGTCATACAGTTCGTTTGTGGTCCATATCATGATGATAATCCAGAAAAAATTGAAAATAACTAACTAAAACAGTGGTGATGAGAAGACAGGAATGAATCAAGTTAAGATGCTGTAGGAACAAGTGAGTATTGAAGGACTTTTTAAGGAAAGAAGGGTTTCAACAGTGACTTCAAGTCTGGCTTGAGTACTAAGTAGATATCAAGTCACCGACAGAAGGAACTAGATAGGAAGAGTAAGAAATGTTGGGGAATAAGGAAGGAGGGTGGAAAGAAGGAAAAGAGCCAAGAAAGAAGGTAGGAGGGTGAGACTAAGGTGTGAATCAAGGAATCTAATAGACCAAGAAAACTAAGAATGAGCTAAATTATACACCAGAGAAGTAGCATGTAACCACAATATTCCTAATTTGAAAGAGGGAATGGTCCACCAAAAGATTCTACTTGAGTATGTAAACACTACTTTGCCCTGTATTTATATTCCAGGATTATTCATCTACATACACTCCAATAACTAGTTAACCTGAAAAGAGAAGAAACTTCTGCCTGATTATTCCAGAGATACCACATATTATAGTCCCAATCTCTTCTATACCTCTGAGCTATATTTTGCTCCCGACTGTTATCTTTCCTAGGAAATTGAAGTGAAAGAATTTATGGCAGGAATAACATACAACTTTGAAGTAATCATTGAATAAGAATTCAACATATAATAAAAAATGCTGTCAACATGTCCGATGATGCTAAAATGCACAACCTTCAGGAGTTCAAATCAAACTATTAAAGTACCAAAGTAGTCCAATGAAGTCTAAGGGTAAGGGCAATTGTTTCAATAATAATGATTGTGACAACTGATAATGAATGAGTAAATGAAAAGGGGAAAGGAAAAAAGACAGTGATGCAAGTGATACTAGCAATATCTGTATTTTATATCAGTTCAGAAAGTTGAAAAACAATAAGACATGTCTACAACAAAAAGAATAGAAAATTGAAGAGCATCAATCCCACTTACTCGAGATTAAAAAACCAATATCCTAATAGTTCCACAGTCCTTAAGCTATGTATTTAATCAGGTACAGTAAAGTCTACTGCAATTTTGACCTAATAGTACAGAATGCAGAATATGTATTTATGAAAACATAAAACTTGAAGAAAAACCTCCTGAAAAGAAATTGAAATTCTCCTTGATTTCCATGACATATAATCTATTCAACCTATTTTCTCTCAACTCTTAATGAGCTACATTTTCTTCTGATTTTATTAATGTGTGTGCTCCCTAAGGCTCAATATTGATCTCGCCACCATTTTCTCTACATTTTCCTATCAGAACTCATCTACATTCCCAGCTCCAACTTCTCTCTATGTAGAGGGCTACTAAATATTTATGTCAGATCTGATTTTTCGCTCCACTGAAACTCATACATCCAACTAATAGTCAAGTATTTTCCTCTTTATGCCTTTCTCTTAAAATATTTCAAATGACTAAATCATCATCTAGCCCAAAAATCTATCCTCCCTCTGCCCTCTTACCTTCTTGATACCATGTGCTGACTCACTATGAACCCCATTTTACTGAGATGATCTCAGAAAAAAATCTTCCAAAAGTTGTTTATACTAATTTCATCAATATTACACTTAACCCATGATCAACTTCAAATTAGTCTCTTGTCCACATCACATCACCAGAGAGGTCAACCTCTTGTCAGAATCAATGATTAATTCTCATTTCCCTTTACTTCTTAGCACTCCTTTCTTGCAAAATCTACTTCTCAAGATCATTTAAGATTCCGTGTTCTCTCCTGTCTCTGTCTACCATTATACCTGCTCTTTCAATTTCCTTCATTGGCTTTTTATCCAAATCTCCTCACCTTGTTAAGAGTCCAAGAGTTCTATCTTTGGTTCTCTTCTTTCTTTCAATAACCTATATTCTCCATTACTTTAAACATCACATAGATGTTAGTGGTGCTCAGATTTACTTCTCTAGTATATATTTTCTTTAGATTCATATCTGTAATTGTCACGTGAATCATAAAATACCCCAAATAGCCAAAGTTCTCCTTATAAAAATGGGGATGACTGAGGGTATTACAATCTCAAAATCTAGCTGTACTAAAAATCCATAATACTTAAAACATGGTATTAGTATTAAAAAAGACATACAGACCAATGGAAAATAATCAAAATCCTAGAAATAAAACCAGACATATATGGTCAACTAATCTATGACAAAGAACAAAAAATACACACTGAAATAAGGAAAGTCTCTTCAACAAATGGTGCTGAGAAAATTGGACTAACCCATCCAAAAGAATGAAACTTGACTACTAACTCCCTCCATGCACAAAAATCAACTCAAAATGGACAGAACACTTGGATGTAAGTCCTGATATCATAAAATATATAGAAGAAAACAAGAAAAACACCCCACGATATAAATTGAAGAAATATCTTTAAAAGAATCATCCCCAGCAGCAAAAAAAAAAACAAAGCAGATATAAACAGCAGGCACCATATCAAATCTACTTAATAGGCTTTTAAAGTAAACATGACTGCAACAGAAATACTGATTTCACCTTCACAAATCCCATCCCTCCCAAGCATCACCACTTACATTAATTTTACTAACAGTCATTCCAACATGGATGGTAGCATGAAGTCATTTCTGCTGCAGTCTGAGTACTTCTGGTACTTTTTCTTGGTTACCTTGTAATAGGTGGAGCTGTGTGATGACTCTGGCCAACCTGCTTTGAGCATATGTTTCCTTTTCAGTCCAAACATTTAATTGGTCCAATGAGAAAATCTCTAAATTTCTCTTTTCTCCTTCCAATGGCAACCACCAATGTTCTAGTTATCCCATACTCCCTGTCATCTTATATTCCAGAGTAGGACAATAACAAGACTATCAAAGGTCAATTAACACATAAATGATATAACTGACCAAGAAAAATGGCCTCTTTTTGCTTTAAAATCTATGACATTTTGAAGTGGTTTGTTACCACAATACAACCAAACACCCTAATAAAAACATGCTCACCTCAGGACCTCCCTGGTGGTACAAGGGGTTAAGTCACAGCAATATGAAGCTGTTCTCAGTCACTGTAGCATAATTTCGATTCCCAGCCAGGGAGGTGACCCACATGGCATAAAAGACTTCTCTTGCTTCACTTGCTGCTCCCTTTAGCAGTATATTTCAGTCTCTCCACCTGTTCTGTCCCCCACTCTATCTCTGGTGAATCCTCCCACCCCCACCCCCTGCAACTCTGGCCTGTACCCCTGTATTCATAAATAAATAAATCTTTAAAAAGTGCTCAGCTACTCACTTCTCACACCTAACATCCAGTTCATCAGTACATCTTATTGACTCTACCTCCAAAGCATATGCCACATCACAGTTCTTACCATCTCCATTGCTAACCTTCTAATTCACACTGCTATATTCTCAACTTGCAGGGCAGCAATAGCTAATTACCTGTCTTTTGTCTCTATTAGTATACACTATGGTCCATCTTCCAAAGACAAGCCAAAGGGATTTTTCTAAATTAGGTCTATCATTGTCCTGCTAAAAAGTGCCCAGTGGCTTTTCATTGTAATAGGAATAAAATCCAAACTCCTTACCATGACTTAGAGGTTTTACATAATTTAACCTCACTTAATTCATTCTTTTTACATCCCTTGAATCCAACAGACATATACTTTTCAGGTCTTTGCATTTGCTGGTCTTTCAACTTCTTAGGAAGGCTTAACTCCCCATCAACTTAACTCTCTAAAACAGTATTTCAGGGCACAGGGGTTAAATTTCAGCACTATCAAGCTGTCTCCAGCCACTACAGTATGAATTTTATCCCTGGCCAGAGAGCTGATCCACATGGCACAGCAGACCTCTCCTCTCTTGCCTTCTGCTCCCCTCAGCAGTGTGTTTCAGTCCATCTGCCTGTTCTGCTCCCTGCTCTGTCTCTGGTGAATCTTCTCACCACCTCTGCCCCCCACCCAGCCCCGCACCTCTGGTCTACACCCCAGTTCTTGTATGCATAATTTTTTAAAATATCCCCCAAAAAAGCACTCCATTATCTTCTACTCCCTCCTCATGCCTTATTTTTTTTTCTTCTCATCACAGTATTAAGAATACCATCTATATACTTAGATTTATTTTCCTATTCTTTGTTTTCACCTATGAGAATATAAGCTCAACAAAAATACTAGGGACCACTATTATTGTTGTTGTTCACTGACATACATCAAGCTTCCGCAGAAAAGAATGTCCAGTAAACTGGAAGTGAACTAGAAAAGGTCTTTCCCTATATTTCTAACCCCCTCAGCATCAAGTGTTCAGCTGATCCTTTAGTCCTTTGAAGGTTCTGGTCCTTGAACTTTTGGAATCCATAATTCCAATTCTTTAGGTTATACATATCTGTATTTCCATATATAAAAGTTCATATATAGGCTAACAATTTATATGAATCAAAATGCATGGGTACGCCTGCCCACACAGATGCTTAATCATATGTGTATGCACACACATATTTTTAATCTAACAGCTATCCAAGTTTTAACAGTAAGGTTTCTCAATATGAGGATGGCTCAATTCAATTGGCCAGCCCAATTCTCTCATCCCCTCTCCACATATCCAAACTATACTTTCTAGGAGAGACTTTCATTTCCAGTACTGTGTGGCCATTTCCTTTAGTGAATGAGATGCTATTTTGGCAGAATCTAAGAGTTCCTGACAAGTCCTGATTAAATCTTTTGTCCCAATAAAGAACTGTAAAGTCATCCCAGAGAAATAGTTCATTGGAAAATAATAGCTTCTCCTGCTGCCAAAAGAATATAGTCATCATTTATTTATCCATCCTCTCATTAGACAAATATACATGGATGCC
The DNA here is from genome assembly GCA_019455555.1 of Galemys pyrenaicus. Classification (NCBI taxonomy): domain Eukaryota; kingdom Metazoa; phylum Chordata; class Mammalia; order Eulipotyphla; family Talpidae; genus Galemys; species Galemys pyrenaicus. The sequence goes on along the minus strand of JAGFMF010011747.1, from coordinate 3,757,718 downwards.
ATTCAAATTATCCATTCAACAAATAATTACTGAATGAATACTCTATGCCAGAGACTGTTCCAAAGTGGACAAATGAGACAATGTCTTAGCCTCATGGGCCTTAATGTCTGTGCTTGAGTAAATGAAGTAAATACATAAGAGAACTTCTAATATATCAGATGATGATAACCAAGATGAAGGGGAGCTAGAGTGCTGAGATGGGATAGAGTCTTATTATTTTGCTACTATTTATACAGGGTAGCCAGAGACAGTCTATAGAACAGTGACACTTGATAGGGACATGAGAACACTGAGGAAGGAGGCACACAGACATTTGGGAAAGGAGGCTTTCAAGTAGGCAAACAGTAAGTTAAGAAGTCTTGTGTGGGCCTCCGGGTAGCACAGCGGGTTGAGCGCTGCACTGTGAAACATCCATGGCACAGCAGTGCGAGTTCGATCCCCGGCCAGGGAGGGGACCCACATGGTGCAGCAGACCTCTCCTGCCTCACCCGCTGCTCCCCTCAGCAGTGTATTTCGGTAGATCTGCCAGTTCTGCTCCTGCTCTGTCTCCGGTGAATCCTCTCACCTCCCATGACTATGTCCTATACCCCAGCTCTTGTATGCATAAATAAATAAATCTTTATAAAATAAAAGCAAACAACAACAACAAAAAAGTCTTGGGTAGGGAGAGAGGGAGGAACAGCACTAATATAGGTCAATGTTCCTTTTAAATTAATTAAAAATTTAATTAATTTTTAAAAAGTCATGAGAATCCATGTGAATGATATCCTCAAAAAACATCAAGGAGGTTGGCGTGGCTCTAATCAGGGGGAATGGAGTGTAACATAGAGGAGATGAGGGTAGAGAGAGAGGGAGCCTAGTCTGGCAAGGTCTTTTGGGCCTCCTACAACTTGAGCTCTGCTTCAGAGCAAGATGAAAAGCCACTGGAGCATTGTAAGTGGGCAGAGGGGGGCGGTGTGTGCACGTTCCTCTTATGTATTAAAAAGAACATTCCATCTGGTTAGGAGGTATAGACATGGGGAGGGGGAAAGGCAGGAACAAAAACAGAAGTAGAGAGGACACTGAAAGGTTGATGCTACAATCTAGTGAGGAAAGATGTCAGCTTGGCCTCTGTACAGTCTCACCTGACCCCTGGTTTTCTACAGTGGCCATTTCTTTGTGATCCTAAAGCTCTGAGGTAATGCCTCATGAAAGCACCCTGCAAACTGCACTATCATCCTTCATTTACTTCTTGTTTTCTTTGACCAGAGACATCATTAACTTAAGAAGTCACTAACAAAACAGAAATTTTAGTACGTCATAAATTATGAAGTCAATCACAGAATATTCTGTTGATCAATAAAAACTTGTGAAAGGACATTTGCAAAAGAAACTTTCGTCAGTCTAAAGGGATTCCTTTCCCTAACATCCCAAATTTGCTATAATTTGATATCCAGATACCTTAACCGCATATAAATACCCTCTCATCTCATTCACACAGTGCAATCTACAGTCTTGGTCTACATGAGGACCATCACTTGGGGTCCCGGCCCCCAAGTGGGTTGGGTGAAGAGGAAGAGAGAGAGACAGAGACAGAGATTAGACAGATGCATTTATTTACAAACTGCTCCAAGCTGACCACAAGTTAATCCAAGTGAAAGACTAAGTTTCACAGGTATGAAAAGGAGAATTTTTCATTATTTGTATGCTTTTTAATCTCTAGAACACTGCTGTCCAGTAGTAATATAATGTAAGTCACAGATATAATTTTAAATATTCTAGAAGAAACAGATGAAATTAATTTTAACGTACTTCAGCCAACCTAACCTATCCAAACATATTTTTTTCACTGTCTCCAAAAATCCTGTATGTATTTTACACTTATAGCATGCCTCACTTCATACCAGGCATATACTCAGTAGCTAGATATGACTGTGCCAACTATATTGGACAGTGAAGCTCTGGAATGATTTTCCTCCTGGAACGATTTGGTGTCCTGATATGTTACTAACTAAATCTCTATTAGTCTGAAAAACAATTTCTCCCTTCCTGACACTTTCTCAACAACTATTGAAGAAGAAGAGCTTCCTGGATATGAGCATGGGCTAAGGGTCAGAATGTGGATTTTAATTCTAGTTCTAACCCTTCATTAGCTGCATGGTTTTGCACAAACTATCTTCATAATTTGGTCCCCGTTCTTTCTTCCACAATGACAATGCAGTAGCTATCTCCTAGAGTTAGTATGAGAACTAGATAAATCCCTTAGGTAAGTACTTAGGACACTGCTTAGTATACAGTAGGTGCTCAATTAATGTTGGCATTGATGATGATGATTCAGCTAATACTGAAATTCTGCAGGACTGAGCACTAGGCTATGGCTGAGATAATTCCACAAGGGTAAAAGTCTTACTAAGGCCCAGACTCAAATTACCCAGTGACTGTCAAGTTGTCACCAACTGTTTAGTCCTTGACTCATTCTATCCATTTGACAGAAACCTGCATGCCTTCCTGCCCCTGCAATGACCATCCTCGCTGCTGACACTTTGAGGCAGTGAGGCTCACATTCATCATGACTTTCAGGGAACAGAGCAAAGACTAAATACACAATTGAAACCGAATCTACAGAGCATGAAAAACTAGTTCCAGATTGGTTTTGGCAAATTCTCAGCTCTGGAATGAACCAGCCCAAGAGCATCAGTCACAGATTGAGGGAAAGAGCGTGTGTCCTGACCTCTTAAGCGTCTTCTACCCAGAGGGGCTTCTCATTCCTATCACCACAGGACAGTAAGACACATGTTGGATGGGCATGGGAAATTAAGCAGGGCACCCACTTTTCCAAAAACCTGTGCTGAAAAACAGCGCCTTTGGAACATTAAGCAACTTTCCTTAGGCTCCAGGAATTAATAAAATAAGCCAAGCCCATTACTCGCTGAAAATTCACTATTTGCGAGTGACTTAGGTCCTAAAGAAAAGAAAGAACACTTCTGTTTTCTCCTCCACCATAATCAAGAGGACAATTTACCTACCACTGGCATGAAATAAATCACAATATCTATTTGTTTTCTATTTGTTTTCCTCTTAAGATATTTATGTCTATATATAGGAATGAATGTTCTAGCACACTGCAAAGCCATTTATACAGGGTATCTGTACATCCATGCTGCTTCCCCCCGTAGATGAGCATGTGGACTTGCTATGCACTATCTGGGTCAAGAGCCAAGAGAGTTCAGGATCTGAAAACATTTCCTTTAAACAGACACAAACAATTATCAGTATCTATCGTATTCTCTTAGAATGTGACATAAGTTACAAGCATATAAGGCAGGACATAAGTAAGAACTAAGCTTTCCAGAGAGAATCGGAAGGACTCACCCCAAATACCTGTTGTAGCTGCTCACTGCTATGAAGGACTCGGATGCCAAGTGAGGCTGTATGGAGTACATTGCATCTGTTCCTTCCCGATGCGACCCCATGTTTCTGATATCCCTGGTAATTAACTCAAAAATTAAATTAAGTGTGTGTTTATGGTTCTCCTGCCAATCCATGGCCCACTTGAAATATGAGAGTGTCATATCAGAGGAACTTTCCTTAGATATGGCTAATTTGGTTCAGCACTGGGTGCTCAGGCTCTCTAAAACCTGAGGAAATTGGTTAATGACATCTGCAAAAAAATCAGCTACAGAAAGAGTTGTTGGTACAAGATGAAAGACCAAAGCACTTTACTTCAGGTTGATACAAGTCAAGAAACCAATATAAAATGAGATGGGACACATTCTCATACAAGTTAGAAAAAGACAGGAGTCAAGATCTAAACTCAGAATCCATTGACAAAGTCAGTCTTTCTCTACAAGCATTTCAAATGCAGCCCAATCTCCCAAACTCTGCCTTCCAGTCTCTGCTGAGAGCCCTGTTATTTCTACGTGTTTTCTACAGTCAGTTTCTATGACTCAACAAACAGGATCCAATCTTTCTCTTTAGCCTCAGCGCCTACCTTTCTCCCCATATATACCCATATTCAAGATACATTTAAATACTTGAAAATAACATGAATCCTCCTGCTTCTGTGTATTTGACTTAAATTGTTCCTCCAATGGAATATTCTCCTTATATTTTTGTCTGGGAAGTACATGGAAAGTTTTAAAAATTCACTTCAAGTCTTCTTATGCAATATATAGTGAATCTAGCTGAATGATTTCTTTAACTTTTCATTCAATTATAGCATACATTCAGGATTCAAAAATCAATAGCTTAAATGATTTTCAGAGTGATCATTCTTAAGTACTCACCATTTGGACCAAGAAATAAAACAGTATCACACCCCAAAAGTCTTCTTGCATCATTCACTACATAGAATGTACCATATATCAGATTAATTTGTTTTAAATTTCATGTAAAAGGAAAATTATAAGATATATATACTTTTGATACCTGGTTTGTTTTACTCAATTTTGTGAGATGTATCTGTGCTGTTGCATATAGCTCATTCATTTTTATTTTTATATGACATTCTATTTTGTGAATACAACACAATCAATTTATTTATTGTTCATGGCTATTTGGGTTGTTTCCAGTCTGGAGCTATTTTAAGTAGTGTGTTTATCAACATTTTGTATTATGATGTGTATGTACATGCATTTATGCTGATATAAACCTATGAGTGGATTTGTTGTCTCCAAACAAATATATAGGGTATACTGTGATGAATCTTAGTAGATAATACAGAATAATTTCCAAAATAGTTGTCAATTTCTACAAAAAAATTCTTGCACCAAGCTAGGAGAGTTTCAATGGATTCTTATCCTCTCCAGTAATTACTTTTTATCAGTCTTTTTAGGTAGCCATGCTGGTGAGTATATAGTGGCATTAAACTGTATTTTAATTTAATTTAATTATAATTATCTCATGATTTTTGTATATTTACTAGTCATTTGGATAGAAAGGTTTCTGAAGTTAAAAGTTCTTGCCCAGTTAAAAACTTAACACTGATTTTTAAAATCCAAATGATTGGTAAGCACTATTTATATGTTCTGAATCAGTGTTTATTATGCAAATGTCTTCTCCCACTATGGAACTTATTTCTTACACTGTGGATGGTGACTTTGATATTCTTAATTAAAATACAGTTTGAGTTTATCAATCTTCCTTTAAGGACAGTACTTTTGGTATACTGTGAGAAATTTTGCCCATGATGAGATTCATCTCTACTTCTACAAGTTTTATTGTTTTGTTTTCTATTTATTACACATAATTCACTTGGAAGACATTTATGTGTGATGTGTCAGGCAGAAGTCAATATTCATCTTTTTCCATTGAAAAATTGATCAAGGATAATATTTTGAAAAGACTATACTTTCCCCTCTGCCATACAGAAGCACCTTTAATAAAAATCAAAGGTTCACCTTTGTGTGGGCCAATTTCTGTACTATCTATTCCATTACTCTCTTTATCTAGTTTAATGGCAGCATCTTACTACTTTCTTTGAGTTTGCAACAAATTATCTGTGAATCCATATGGCCAGAAGTTCTCTTTAGAAGGAGCTTCTCTTTACAAATTCAACTTCTTAAATAGATTGCCCATATCTTCTGATACTCCTCCTTAGACTTTTTTTTAACTAGGCTTTCAGGCAACTGAAATTCTTTAGAATCCTTTATCTTCATTTCTCCTCTTCCTGACTGTTCTGCTACTTTTGTCATTTTGAAAAATTCAAAATATACCTTAAATGCCATCATCTTAAAATAACACATATTACTTGACCATCCTAGGAGTCAGGAATCCAAAATGAGCTTTAGTGGATTAAAATCATAGTGTCAGCAAGACTGAGGCTCTAGGGGAGAATTTCCTTCCTTATGATTTTGAGTTTCAAGAGGTCCCTCACATTCTTTGACTTGTGATGCCTTTCTCCATTTAAAAGAAAAATACCAGATCGTTCCTCCCTTAGGAGGAACATAAGGGAACCAAATGAGGATCAAGGAAAGGAATAAGAACAATATTAATAATAACAATAACAGCAATAAAGACACAGAA
>JAGFMF010011747.1:3734367-3751665 GCA_019455555.1 Galemys pyrenaicus | reverse complement strand
GCACTGGTGAGATGGTGATGGGGAATACATGGGGATTACAATTAATGGCAAGTATATGTAAATTTTAAAATATTTTAATAAAAAAAATACAAAAAAAAAGCAAGTAGCAGAGTAGCTTGCAATCTCTATTATCACTTTTATACTACAACTTTTGTACTAGTTCTCTACACTTTCTATTGCTCTTCACTTCTTTTGGCCTTTCCATCCTTCTATCTGGGATCATTGTCCTTCTGCCTGAAGAAGGTCATATAGTATTTCTTTTAAAGAAATATGCCAGGAATGAATTCCTCATTTTTTAGCTGCAAACAAAATCATTTTTCCTCTTTCCCTCTCCTTCTCTCCCTTCCTCCCTTCTCCTTTTCTATTGATGTGCCATGCTGTATAGACTTGAGAGGTACATCTTCACCTCTGTGGGTACATAAGCCTCACTTCACCCACCAGCGAAATGCTAGTGTTCTCTCCACTATCAGGCCAACATCCTCCATCTTTACATTCCATTATCCTTTCACTCTTATTTTCCATTTTTTAAAGAGTATTTTCATTGATTATAGAACCCATCAGAGGGAGCAATTATTTTCTTTTAGCATTTTTAAAGCTATTATTATATTGTCTCTTGGCTTCTAGAATTTTGTGCTTTCCATTTTTCCATGTTACATTTTCTATTCCTAGAATTTTCACTCACATACTTATGAGCCAACATTTTCCATCTTGTTTTCTGTTTTTTTAAGAATACCTATTAGTTATTTTAATATTTATTTTTGATAATTCTAATATATGGCTGTCTTATTTATTTCTATTGTTCATTTTCCATCTCTAAGTTTTTGGTACTTGGACTTATGTTCTGGTATACCTGACAACACTGAACTAACTGCTAGGGTCTATGTATAAAAACTTGAAAAAAATCATATAAAACTCTGCATAATCTTTCATCCTCCAGGAGAAAAATATTTCTTCCAGAAGAGAAGGAGCAATAAAATGCATGTTTGCTTCTAGCAGGTTGATAGAACAGCGGTAGATCATCATAATCCAATCTGAAACTTAACTGATTGAAACAGTGTTCATCTTTGTGGGAATTGGTCTATTTGTGTTAGCTCTTCGAATTCCTAGGGTATACCCTTTCAGAGGTCACAAATGAAAACCGAGAGTATTTGTAAAGACCTCTCCTTGGATGAATGTTGACTTACTTTGTCTCACCTGCTCCTCAAGGCTAAATTTTCTGCTCATGTAGCAAGCCTCCTGGAAACCACTTTTCTGTTTGACCTCTTGGAAAACGTCTTGAGGGGAAGGAAAATACTGAGCTTGCAACACTCACTGAGCTTCTCTTCTTTCAGGACTGTGGACTTTCAAGCTCTCTCTGTGTTGGTGGGTTTCTGATACCTGAAGACTGATCATTTTTATTCTTTATGAACTCTACCAGTTGTTCTTAGTGATAGGGTCACTCTGATAAAGGCTTATCTATCATAACCAGACATCTCTCAGACTACTTTTAAAATCTCTCCAGTACGGACCTCCTGGTGGTGCAAAGGGTTAAGCACCACACTATGAAGCATCTGCAACCAATACAGCATGAGTTCAATCCCTGGCGAGGGAGTTGACCCACATGGCACATCACCCCCCACACCTCTGGCCTATGCCCCAGCTCTTGTATGCATAAGTAAACAAATATTTTTTTAAAAATCTTTCTAATATACCAATCTATAATAAAACCTTTTATTCTTCATCATAATTACTACAACTATTTTAAACCTGCTTGCCAATATTTCTCACTGGTTGTGGGCCCCTTGAAGTGAGGACCCATTTTGTAATAATTTCGTAACCCTGCGGCTATTGCTTAATACATAATAAATATTTAATACACATTGGCTAAACTGAATTTAATTAAATTGGAGGGAGAGATGATCAAAATATCATCAAGGGAAAATGTATTTTTAGTTTCTATCACTATTTGAAGACAAATTAAATATTTTTGCACAAGGGAATATGGTGATGGCTCATGTGTGATATGGTGGTGGGAGAACTATGGGGACTTCACCTGAGGAGAGAAACCAATTGCTGTACAAAAATTAACAGAAATAAATAAATTTAGAGATATGGATATTATTTTTTTCTTATAAAAATTATATACATTATCATAGTTTTCAGCCTTTACTTTGACCTCTATTCCTAAGCAAGTTAAAAATTTCCAACCCATTCTACAATTTTTTTTTCTGTGTCTCTTTCTCCATCTTCCTCTTTTTAAACATGGAATACAAGACAAATCTATAATAAAATTCCTACTGTAGGCAAAATATTTAGAACCTAATAGAAAGATACATACCTACGTAAGTAATCTTCAAACCAAATGTAACAACCATAAAGATACAGGGATGTTTTTTAGCTACTGAATCTCAATGAACCACAATGCTTCAAAATATAATGGGAACTAACCTCAGAGAGGAGTATCTTCTCTCTGATCATCATTTACCTCCAACATTTGTATACTTACTTAATACATAGTTATGCAATAAATCAATCATTAAATGCTCAGAACTTTATTTAAACCCAATTATTCAAGGGCCTCTCTGGTGTTGCAGCGGGTTAAACAACACACTATGAAGCAAACCATAACCACTGCAGCACGAGTTCGATCCTCGCCGCCGGCCAGGGAGGGGACCCACATGGCACAGCAGACCTCTCCTGCCTCACCCGCTGCTGCCCTCAGCAGTGTGTTTCAGTCAGTCTGCCTGTTCTGCTCCCTGCTCTGTCTGGTGAATCCACTCACCTCCTACAACTCTGGCCTGTACCCCAGTTCTTGTATGCATAAATAAATAAATCCTTAAAAAATTATTAAAACCAATTATTCAATAATCTCAAAGGTTTCATCCTTGTCAAACTACTTCTTTACATTCTGTACAGGTCATTGTAGCATCAAACATCACTCCCCTCACACAAACTAGCAAACCTGACACCACTCTTGGTGGAAAACTCTCAAGTGCTTATCCTGAACATCTTAATAGATTTCTGTACATTGGTGTGCAAATTAATTAATCTGTCACATTGAAATTAGTTAATTAAGGGAAGCAAATCTTTCTCTTGAAAAGCTGGTTCAGCCTAAGCTACATGATGAAGTTTGTTTTGTTTCCTTATCAGATACTTCGGCTAACCTACTAGCAAAATGTGTGTGAGAGAGAGAAAAAAAACATCTTATAAGTAAAAGGGTACACAGTAACAGAAACAGGAGATTAGATCAACTAAGTGGCCCCACAAAGACTGTAAGACAGAACCTTAGGACTTTCCATGAGATTGGTGAAAGCGGAAGACCCAAGAGACTAAAATGCTTATCACACATTCTAAGTTCTGGGGAGGACTCAAGTACTTCCTACCTGCCATCAACACCCCAGGAGCCTAAGCTGGGAGAGAAAGAATATATTCAGGGAGTGTTTTTTTGCTTGGCTGGTTTTAGAAAACAACTTTTTGTGACAGTTTTGGTGCCTTCTTTTTCAGTTGCATAGTAATCAATCTGCTCTGGGGGTTTGTTTGTGCTGTTTTCTCTTCTGAGTGCAGTGACAAGTGATCTTGCCATACAGCCTGCCGTTTGAAAGACAGTAGCTGTAGATATAGGGGCTGGAGTAATAAAATTCTGTAAGGCCTGGAAGAACTACAACAGATTTAAGTGGAATGACAGCAAAATAAAGAAGAGACCACCAGCAAAGTGATATCTGAATGGGAGGGCTCTCTTGGGGGCTTAACAGAATAAGAAAAAGTGGTAAGAAATATGCAATTTATACCTTTGAGGTCTTTAGAGTCTCACTAGGAACAAGGAACTTGAAATGAGAGATTATAGGCATATATTTTATAAGGAAAGCCTGGTTTGTTTTTTACTGACTTAGTTTACACTATATTACCTAATTTACTGGCGATGCCAAATATTGTCAAGGATGTGAGGAACTAGGAACATTACCTACTACTGGTGAATGTAAATCTGTACACTACTTAGGAAGGCAATTTGGCAATGTCTCACAGAGTTAAAGATGCAACCAACTTATGACCCAGCAAGAAATTGTACTTCTAGGACTATGTCCTGAATAAATGCTAGCATAGATGTGGTCCAGAAACATACAAGAGTGCTCACTACAGATTTAACTGCAATACTGAAAACTGGAAACACCATAAATGTCTAGCTATACTCAATGAATAATAGTGAAACAAAGTATATTCCTAAAATGAAACACTAAATAACAGTTAATATAAAAAACTGATTTCTGTCTGAATCAATATAGATAAATTTTGAAAATGTCATGTTGAAAAAAAATAAATTGTGCAGAGATATATGGAGGAAGATAACATTTATATAAATTTTAAGCACTCATAATACTGTATATATTCCTTAAGTATATGAACACATATAATCAATTTTAAAACATGGACTAGGAAGCAACACAACTAAAGGATAGCTGTTTCCTATAATACCAGAAGTCTTTGCAGCACTATCACTACCAATCTAAGTTGGCATAATAATAAAAATTATTTGCTCCTATAATTTCAGAGCAGCAGTTCAAAGCTCCTCATCCTACCCTTAAGCTTTGAAATTGGTCTCAGGCAAAATTAACTCTTCATGATGCAATGGAACTATTCTAGAAAGTCTGAAGGCTTTTAGCCAGCCACAGATTTAATAAATGGAGATGAATTTGGCCAGGAGCTTCCCTGAATAGCTACACTTGGGTCTCTCTTACTTGGTTCTTTTCTATATAATGGGTTCTCAGGAGAAGCATTCCTTGGGTCTTTCTTTGGGCTAATTCTCATTTCAAAGATCTCTCTTGCCTCCAACATTAGAAAATAAAGGATTTAGGCAGATGAGGCTTAAGAAAAAGACCCCTCAACCCAAATGGGCAAAAATAGATCACTGGATGAAAAAGAGATGTGGTATATAACCACAATGGAATACTATTTTGCAGTCAAAAAGAAAAACATTGAATGAGTTCACTTACAGGAATCTAAGGGAACCAATTAAGGGATCAGGGAAAAAGTAACAATGATAATTATAATAAACAAAATTAACATACAATGTAAATCAGAGACATTCTGCAAGGTGGGGGTGGAGCAGAGGGATCAAAATGGGTGGGAAGAGCACAAGGGACTATGATAATGGTTCATGGGTGAAATAAATATTGAAATAAAAAGAAGACCTCTCAGTTCTGCCTCTCATGTAAGTCAGTTCACAAGTCAGGAAGTCAAGTTCAGATACAGCATCAATGCTGCTTTTGATCTGCTACATTTCATACTGTGATAGGTGCTGCGTCTTCTCTACCGCCACGAACTTGTCCTCAACTAACTGTCCGCCATCCTACACATAGTACTTGCTGTGGGGAGGACACGCTGCTGACTTCCTGTTCCTTCTTGCCAGCTTATTCTTCGACTTCATCTTACATCTAAAACAGTCTGTTCTACCCTTAAGTAGAGAAAGCTTTGCTCCTCTTTTGTAAGGGGAAATTATGAAGATTGCGGGATGCTTTCCAGGACACTGAATTGAGGATGGAACAGAAAAGACTTCTTTCCCAATTCAAGTAAAGCAATTAAATGTGACCTGAGAGACAAAAAAGCCATCATATAAAGCAGACAAGTCACTTGCTTCCCCCTAAAGTCCCTTTCCTCCTAGAGTCTATAAATACCAGACTGTTTTTTACCCTGGGGCCAATTAAAGAACTTTTACCCACCACTCTCACTGCTAATGGATCAGCACTAAAACCACAACTTATTTTGCCCCTGCCACATAAACACTCACAGTGTGGTAAATAATGTGGTTCCTCACCAAAATGACCTGGACACCAGCCCTAGGCATGAAAGGCTCTATTTTCCTTTATGGGCACTAATGATTCATCTGAAGAAACCACTGAAGTAATGATTTTCCTATGCTTGAGATGCTGAGAGTCCTTCATTCTTAATTATGGGATTTCAATGTGCTGAGAATAGGGTACATTAGCCAAGACTCTGGGGCTTTAGAAAGCTCCCCCACTTTGTACAGAAAAATCAATCAGTGCCGACAAATGTATTTGAAGTCCTTAAACACCAAACAACAGCCTTCTTGTATAAGTAAATGAGCCTATAAGGATATCAGACCCGCTCCTGCTTGGTTTTATGCTCAAGTCTAGAAGCGCTCTAATCTCCCTTTGTTCCTGAGGCAACCCTGCCAGGCAGGAGGCCAATTGCCCACCTCTGCCCCAGTTTCTGGTAAGGTGATGGAATTAGGTCTGCAAACCCAGGTTGCATTCATGAGTGATGGACTCCCAGTGGCCCCTGCATGACACTAGTTTCTACTCTGTCATGCAGTCCTACCTGACTTCTCTTGAGTAGGTCACCTGAGCTCTTTCCCTTTGAGTCCGGACACAACTATAAACCTTAATTTGCTTAGATTGTGCATTCCTTGCTTTGAATCCCAAGCCATCTCTAGTGCTGTGGACAGAATGTCTACGTCCTCCTTCCCACCATGCAACTCATGTTGAAGTCCAAGTCCATGTGTGATGGCATTAAGGGGCCTTTGCAAAATAACTAGATTATCATGGTGGTGCCCTCATTTAGGGATCGGTACCCTTATAGAAAGAGAAACTTGAGCAAAGATACCTTTCTCTACCCTATGAGGGCACAGCAAGAAAACAACCATGCGCAAAACACAGGAGGACCTCCCCAGATATCTGTAGGCACCTTGATCTTGGACTTCTCAGCATTCAGAGCAATGAGAAATAAATTTCTGTTGTTTTAACCATACAGTCTAAGGCACTTATTATAGCAGCCTGAGCTGAAGAAGACCTCCAAGGATCTGAAACATTATCTTTGTGTCTATACCCCTAACTTGGCAGTCTCTTGGAACTACAACACAGTTCTACCTGAATCATACAACTACCAAATGTCCCATGTCATCCAGTGCTTGGGCTATCTGGCTGCCTTGTAAAATGGCAGCAAAATCAAATCAAAACAAAACACCTAACAGTCTCTGCAGCACAATTAGCTCCACCTGCCTCCCCACCTAGCCTGGCTTGATTCAATCACCCCTTTCCTGTGGCCCTTTGTCACTGCCAATCCCAGTAAGGCTAGTACATAGGTCTGTTAATTTACGACCAGTGAATCAGCTTTCAGGTCACAGGATTTAACCTGCAGTAAATTCAAATTTGCATAAGGATAATGGACCTGCTACTACACTTTATGCCAGCAAGCCCTAGTGTGGTAATTAACCACTGAGCACATTTACTGATAAGATGTTCATTAGAGAAGAACCTGACAACTAGCTGTGTTATCAGAGTCCACAATTTTCAAATCTCTTTCAGAAATGCTTTTGTGCCCAGAGGGACTAAAAGCTAGCAAAAATCATAGAGTAGATATTCTCAGCAATATTTTCCTGAAATCACCAGTATGATAAAACATACAGGTAACAATCTGTTTTGTAGATCTCACTTTATTTTTTCCATATAAGCTTTATCTTAACCTGAAATTTCTTTCATAAGAAACTATTATGGTGGAAGCATCACTACTTTATTTTTTGTGTGTCCATCTTAAATCAGACAATTCTCATTCATTCACAGAGGAAGCACATTTTTAGGAATCAGTATTATTAGAAGGAAGAAAGGTAACCAGTGGAAATGGCCCATTCCCATTGGTAGTACATGGACACTAAGTCTTCTCTTCACTTGTAAGGACATTTTTCACCCCCAGCCCCACCAGAGGTGGGAGTTCCCACAACTCACTTCTTGGACCTTGATGTTCTTGTTATGATTTGGAGATTATCAACAAAGCATATGGATCCACCAACCTGCATCAGTTGCACTAACTCAATGGCCAAGGGTAGTCAACTCAGCATTGACTTAATACCACAACTACAACTTAACAAGTTGTAGCCATGGTGCCTTAGCTTGGGGTTGACACAAAGATAAAACATGGTCCCTGTCCTCAAAGAAGAAACAATGGTTTGATGCCTTGAATCCCCCTTCCCCTCCTTATTCTTCATTCCTATCTGTTCCTCTGGCACTGCTGAATAATTTAGTTGTATTCTCTCTATGGAAGAAAGCTTTATAGGCAGAGCTATATAGATCAAGATGCTCCCGATATTCCAGTACATGCCAGACTCTCCCTTCCTGACAGTCTCTAGTCCTCATTGTTTGTATCACTGGTTGTGACATGTGATAATAGCATTTGGTTACATTTCTTAATGATTAGATTCTTCAAGTACTCGTGTATGTAAAGATTTTCTCCTCAACTACATGCTTAGTTGTTGTAAAGCCTATGTGTAATAAATTGACAAAACATGTAAGAGGGCAAGCTGTTTGAGGCAAAAAAAATACTATCATACTATTGTTAACAAAAATGCATGGTAGTTGATGAATGTATTAAACTGAATTGTTTTCTAGATCTTCTTTGCAGTTTCATTGCCTTCTAGATAGTCTCAAAGTTTCAAATGTAAGCTGTTTATGCCCCATTTGCTAATCACTTAAAAATACGTCCAAATTTTTACTGTTCTACAACTGAGGCTTTTAAAATTTACCATATTTTTTATATAATATGCCCCTCAGACCCATAACAAGTAAAACCTAACAACAGAGCTAAAAATTAGGAGAGGAAGATATAACTGCAAAACATGATTACTAAGATTATACAAAGAAATGAACTTTTTTAAAAAATCACAGCAACTCAGAATATGCCTATAAAATATTTCTTACTAAGATCCCTTATATGTTCTTCACTTAATGAATATATAAGAAAAGCTTGGGATTGTGCAGTGCTAAAATCCCCTACTATTATTATGTTGCTGTTAATTTCTCCCTTTAGTTCTGTTAATATTTCAATATATATTTAGATGCACCTATATACTTACATAATGGAGTTAGCCCTATCATTATGTAATGTCTTCTCTCTTAGTCTTTGTTTTAAAGTTTATTTTGTCTAATATAAGTATAGCTTAGTTTAGTTTCCCTTTGCAAGATTTTTTTTCATCCCTTCACCTTTAGTCTATGTGCCCTTACATCTGAAGTTATTTCTTACGTCTCTTATAGGAGGCATGTAGATAGGTCTCATTTTTTTCATCCATTCAGTCAGTCACTCTTTTTTTTTCTATGTCTTTTGATGAGAGAATTTAACCCATTAACATTTAAAGGAATGATGAATAGTATGTACTTATTAACATTGTGTACATTGTTTTCTAGATGTAGTTTCTATAAAGTTTCCTTTCTTCTCTTGTTCTCTTTGTAGTTCTATGACTTTCTTTAGTGGTATCATTAAATTCATAGGTTATTGTGTATCTACTATAGGTTTTGTTCTATGGGTACCATGAGGCTTACATAAAATACCTCCTATTTAGAGCAGTTTATTTTAACTTGATGACTTTAGTTTGCTTAATCTCAGAGTTTACTTTTATTTTAAAATATTCAAGAGACTTTAAAAAGACCCAAAGATGTCTGGGTGTAATATAAGATCATACTGAAGTAATGTTGTTGGTTTCTCTATTGCTAGAGACTCATTACTAAATCTTGCTTAATTATATCCACTGATAATTCTTCTAGTTGGGTAATGGTAATTTCCTCTGACTCCTAACATCTTTTATAAATGGCTTTTAGGCCATAAACAACAAAAACTATAATAGAACTAATCATGAAACATTTGCAGTTTCAACTTAAATACTCTTTTTACATTATTCTTTGAAAGCATTTCTCTGATTATCAGTCTCAATAGCTGAGGCCATTATGAGTCTCCTGATACCACATGCTATTCTTTTAGAACAAAATACAGCAAATACCCTTTAGATGAAAAACCCCTGGTGGCAGTCACAAAACATGAAACTCCAAATGAATGTATAAACTCCTTTTAGGAAATTCCACTGAGTTGCAGCAAAGTAGGAGTGAGCAAAGATGGCTTCACCTACCTACATTTTATGAACGCCTCTTCATAGGCCCCTAGATGAGTGCCAAACCTGAAGCCTGTCCCTCAAAGCTCAGGACAAGCAAACAGGCCTCTTTCACAGAAAGACTGGGTATGTTTCAGTGCTGTCAGTACTATCAGCCCCAGGAATGGAAGTCCTCCGGTCACCAAATTCAGGTGAGAAAGGGCCATTTCCTGGGTGGCAGTGACAAAAATCAGGCCATCCGACATGAAATCTGGTGCACCAAACACAAATATGAACTCTCCTCAAAGAGACATTAGCATTCTGGAGTATGACAGTATGACAGAGGAAGAGTTCCAAGATAGATCCCAAAAATAGTTTCCTCCCTCCATGGTCTCTGAAAAAATCCATTCAGCCCTCAGAATCCTACACCTCAGGCTTCAGCTGTGATGATAAGGTAATAGGTCTCTTTCACACAAAAACTGAGCCTGTGGGTAAGTTATCTCTTGCTGTGCCCTGAGGGTGATAACCATTTAAGATTTCTTTTAAGTTGGTTACCATCTTGAACTGCTAGACTGAGTTTTCACAGGATAAGTTGCCAACCCCTAACTATAAGGTCTTCTAGTGAGGGAGTTTTTCCCAATTTACTTTCTATTGCAAACTCTATACTTGGAATAAAACAGAAGTCCATCAAGTCAACCATTTAAAGGTGACTAAAGGGTATTAAGGCATAGCAAAGCAATTTAAAACGTAAAAGAATTTTTGATATGTAAGGGACAATGGTGATCATCAAGTCAATACCTGATATCACAACTAAATTTTGTTTCCTTTACCATTTTAAGCATCACTTATCAGAAATATTAAAGCTATTAAAAATACCTCTGATATAAAGACATACCATACTGATAAACTTCTTCACCACAGCCTCATCAGATTGTTATGAATTTAAAATATATAAAATCACTGCATTGTATTTCATGTGGCACATACATTTAATTTACCCATGAATGAGATTTTTTTACTGTCTGTAAAAATTTTCATTTTGCAGATGATATCATTTCAATTGGGGTCAAGCTATAGTATCGAGAAACAGCAACTTTCTTGCAGTCAATCAAGAATTTCATTTGAGGGATATAAATTACTTTTCACTCTTTTTAATAAACCTATATGATATACAGCACTGCTGAAGCTATAAAAACCTCTCTGCCTCAGAGGGATTCAAAGCTATTATAAGCCTGCCAGAAAAGCAGGACATATAAAAGAACAAATACATGACAATAAAAGCCAATATTTATTCAACATTTACTATGTGCTGGTATTACATCATCTCCTTTGATCCTATAAGAACTGTAGGAGCTAGCACTATTAAGATATCCATTTTATAGCCGATAAAAGTGAGTTTTCAAGAAGCCAATTCACTAAGTTGGCCAAGGACATATAGATAGTAAGTGGCAGAAGAAAACTTAATCCTCCAGGTCAGCCTCCAGAGTGTGAGCTCACACACAGTACCACATAAACATGCCTGGACCTCAGAAGTGAGGAAGACCACGGTTGATGGGGTGATCACATATATGGATAACCATCAGATAGATGAGTTCTAGAAAAATGGCTCAGAATTAGGAGTCCGAGCAAAAATGAGAAGAAATCTGTGGCTGGGAGAACCAAATAATGAAGCTTTAGAAAAGCCCAAAAGATATATTTAGAATGACATGAAATAGCCACTCTGGTGAAATTAGAGATGTGTGAGAAAGTGATGATAAAGTTGAAGGCATATTACAAAGGGCCATGAGTGGGAGGCTGAAAAAGACATATTTTTGTGGGCACTGGATAGTTCTGAAGACCAGTACACCGGGGCAGCTTGCAGAATATAGAGGTGGGCAGAGAGAATGAGATGTGAACACTCACGATACCACAGTGACAAGTGAGGTATAGGACAGAGGGAGAAGTAGGAGTGGAGGGTCTGGAAAGGGAAGAAATGAGTGAGAAATATAACAAGGCAATTGGAAATAGGATTTTGAGACTTATTTTGTTACAGGGCAACTTTAATATAAAATGGGTTTTTCTGACTGGGTTTTTACCCGCACGCTTAGAAGACTTTTATAATAAGTCTCAACTTCAGGCACACGTGATAAAAGTTATTGAAGGGTTTTATTTTACAAAAGAAGGGGAATAAAATAGTAATAATATTAAGGGAAAGAGAGGGATACAAGTCTGCAAATATTTTACTAGATTTTCTGAGCAATGGCGCGTTGAGAGTTGGCTCCGAGTTAAGTGAGATGGCTCTAAAAAAGAGAGAGCCCAAGGCTCACCTCTTTGGTTTTATAGCCAGCCTGGCTGCTTAACTTTACCCTCAGGTCCCAGTGATCCACTCTTCAACAATTATATTATTGGATTTGTGGTTCTGGAACACTGGTGGTCTGGAGTGGGGGTTGGAGTCTACAAACCCACTTATGTAATCCATTCAGGACTACCCTTTCCCCCTAACAATTTGAAGAGAGAAAAGAGGAAGAAGGAGTGAGAAAAGGAAAGAGCAAGGTTCATTTTGAAGTTTCCAACTTGAGTGAAAGTGTGATGCCTGCGCTCTGGATCTGCTGGGTTACACAATCCCATGCCTCCCTCCTTAGCACACTCACATGCTGCCTCTCCTCTCTACTAGGAACCATAAGGGCCATCCCATGTCAGTGTTCTCACCACCACTTTTTCAAACCTTAAACAATTTGTATTTTAGCTTACTCCTCTGGAAAAGAAACATTATTTGCCTTTCTAAGTTGAAGAAGGGGGGGAGGTCTGTAAGGCTAAGACAAACCATTACATGTTGGTAGACTGTAAAGAAGAAACAGAGAGGCAAGGATCCAAGATACCAGAAGAATAGGAATGACTGAAGAGTAGAATCCAGAGGGTATTTGGAGAGGAGGAGATGCTTGTTCAGGTGAACAGGAGAGCTCATAAACACAGAGACACACCCTGCCCACAGGGGTAGAGGGAAAGAGAACATCTAGTCAACTTGGACAGGGAGACAAGAGGTGAGAGAAGACCCAGAGGTGGAGATATGTGTGATCACTGAAATTTACTAGTTTGGGCCTTTTCAGAAGAGTGGGTGCCCATCCCAGAAATTTTGTTCCTCTCACTGAGCCATAACCAGTGGTTTCTCATTTCTTTGAAATGCCTGGCTTTCCCTTGTCTTGGGTCTTTTTTGGCTTTGCAGTTTTTTCCTGATTGAAACAGCTTTCCTAAGCTCTTTGTGTGGCTGACTCTACTTCCCCTAGACCTCCCCTACAATTGTGGCCTGTTCAGAGTCCATCCCTGACCACTCAGTCTAATAATGGCGACCCAATTATCTAACCACACTACTCCACTATTCTCTCCCATTCCCATCATACCACTTGTTATATTTAAGTTGTCTACATATTTACTATTAGCCTCCTTCAAGCATAATATAAATTCCACAGGTTCAGGAACCTGATATTAGGTCTCATTCACAACATACTCGAACACTTAGAATGATTTTATAAGCGAGAAGACACTCTATGAATATTTACTGCATTCATGAATAAGTGAATGAGCGATGTGCTATTGAGCAAATGGATATAAGCAGAAATTGGAAATTCAGAGTAATAATTATATTACTGATGTTCAAATACTTAGTCATTAATTGAGGACTATTTTCCATATACACACATAACAGGAATTATGTTTAATGCAAAAGGGAGTATTCAATCTGCATAAACTCTAGTCTCTGCCTTCCAGAAGCTAAGTCTGTTAGGAAAACACGTGAACAGATCATCAGAATATGCTATGGTAAGGATTACAAAAGCAAGGATAATGCAGTGGAGTTAAAATCAGGGCTATCATAACGTTTTATAACTCAAGCAAGATAAAAAAGGAAAACAATTCTACTAAAGTGCTGAGGATAGGTATGCCCCTTCAGAGTTTGGCTTGCAACTGTAGAGGTTAAAGTAGAGAAGATGGAAGATACATACAACTCTCCCAAGAAGTGTATCATGGAAAGTAAGGAATGACAAAGATGTAATTCGGCATGAAACAGGATGAGTGACATGATTTTGAGCATGTCTCAGTTGAGAGAAGAAAAGAAGAGGTGAAGAGAAGAGGTGAAGCTCTAATATAACCAAAAAGAAGAGAAATCCTTAAAGAGGCTAAATCTTCAAAAAAGCAAAAGGGAATAGTAGTTATAATCAGAGAAGAGGAGATTTCATGCTACAAAACAGATGGAGGAGAGAGCAGTAAGTGTCTTGCAAATACTAAATTTGAAAGTATAGAGAGAGGAGTTTAGCCAGCATGAGGTCAACTGATTCTATTTTCTCCATGAGACATAAAACAGACCCTCTGCCAATACTGGCTGGTGAGGACAGGCTAAGGGAGTGGGCGGGAGAAAAATCTTGTGGGTTGATAGTTGGTAGGCAAAGCTGCTGCCCCATGCTGCATTCTCCCTCCCTGCTTTGTGAAGTGAGAAACTGAGCTGATTTTTCTTTTCAGATCTACGCAGAAACTAGTTGAGGCTCAGTGTCCACATGGGGGTATAAGACCAGGTTACAGAAGCACATAAGACCCACGGAATAGTGGTTCTGCCCTAGCAGAACAATTTTAAAAACCCCAGCTAATTAATTAGCTCAATGATTACTCTATACCTGTAGGACCATAAGCAGAAGGATCACTTTTTTTTTTTTTTTTTTTTTTGTCTCTGAGGCATCTGAAGACACAAGAGATTTTTGTCTTGGTGGGAATGACGTAGTAGATTACATTTTCTGTAAATAAGTGACATTTTTAGAAAGCAATGAGTTCCACTGAATTTATCCTAAAGAGAAAATAATGCAAAGCTAAATAAGAAACTCCCTGAATCAGACTAAAAATACATAATAAGCCTAAAATGTAGCTTTGCTTCATTCTAGTTTTATGAGGATATTAGCAGCAAAAAGCTCCAACTTCGTAGAAAATATCAAGCTGGAGCAAAATTAAAGCTGTGTTTCACATGTCAAGACAAAGATATTCTACTCCGCGTTTATACCGAAAGATGCCACTTCCTACTCAGGTTCCATAATGAAAATGATTCCCCCATTAATAGGTTGAGCTATATTAATTTGCCCAAAGTGGGAAATCAAGCAAAAACTGCCTTCCTCTCAGCACAATCAATAGCAAGGTGAAAGAAGAGGTAATTGGACCAGTCTACCAGCAGGACATTTTCACCTGATTAAAAGACCTCTCCTGTGAAGCCTCTAAGTGATAAAGACCATTCCCTAGAGTGGGTTTTACCAACCTGTTCTAAGGAGCCCAGGCCTTTTCTTCTTCACCAAGCACCTGACTGCAGGAGTAAGAAAGTGGCTACACTGACATGACAATTCCAACTTTTGCTAACTGTGTGATCCCAGGCAAGATACCCACTCACTTTCCATTCTAATCAGTAATTAAGTTCCAGACTATACAGGAAGCTCCCAGTCATATCGACACACACTTCACATACATTCAAAGTCAGTGCTCCATAATTGTTAGTCCTTATAGTTGCTATTACGATTATAATTGCTGTGGTTATGATGGTTTTGGAGATGATGCCAGTAAAGATCTGAGGACAGAGAAGTAATTATAAGTGATTTATAGACGATGATAGTGCCTGGGAACCTCAAATAATACCACAGGGCAACTGTATAGGTCTCAGTGGGACATGCATAGTCAACTAACTGGAGCTGAATCAAGAATGCCTACAATACAGTGAACTTGGTTGAATCAACCAGTTTCAATCTTTGTTTTCAGAAGCCTGATTCACTGTAGAGCTGTAGGATCATGTATTTGACAGGAAACTAGACAATCAAGACTATCCACTCATTTGAAACTAACCTCAGCAAGGTACTTGCCAGACTTTGCTTGGATGCCTTGATTTGATAAAAAATGCATTACCTGAGGGTAACTTTGGAGAGCTCTCATTGAAAAGTCTGCTTGTAGTAAATACCCAGCTTCTCATTTGCCTTAGTTCTTCTTCTTGAAGATATATGAACTACATTTAATCCCATTTACACAAAACAGTCCTTCATGTATGAAAACAACTCTCACTCCCTGGGTTCAGGCATCTTTTCTTCCTCACATCCCTGGATCTTTGAGTCAAGTATTTTAAGTCTGATTCTTGAGTCCCTTTATCTTTCTCATAGCCCAGCTCTAAACATGTTCTAATAAATCAACTACTCAGCTAACCTTTTAAAAATCTATCATTCAGAACTGAAATGAATACTCCTAGATAACATTAGTACATAATTATGTTGGTGAGGATAAATACATTTTATTGAACATTTTCTATATATCAAGCATTTAAATAGGGTTTTATAGTTATCATCTCAGTTAAAACTCACACAAACCCTGGAAAATAGGTCAACTGATGCTTCACATTTATTAAGTATGTGAGACACAACCAAGAACTCTAGCTCCAATGTCTTCTCTCTCAGTCAGTAAATTACATTGTAAAACTCTCACCTCCTTTGTTTATGTATCATATCTCTATTAATTCAGTTCAGATTATATAGGCACATATTTCTTATATTTCTTATCATTCCAGTACCCTGCAATCCACAAAGTTGATGAGAATGTTCTCTTCTGTTCTCTCATGTCCCTGATATAAATGTTGCCTAAGACAGAGCATTATGAGATCCACTGGATAATTCATGTAGATATTTTTCACTCTATAAATCAAGATAGATTGATTCATCAGAATCCAGTGGTATATTTAAATAGTCATGCCTTATTTACTACCCCTTACATTCACTACCTATTTCCCCACCTTGCTGATGAGGATATCACAAAATGTACAAATATCTTCCTGATATTTATCTATACTAGCTCCCTAGTAGTTTCCCAAGTTACCAGTTTCATAACAACATTGAGTGGATATGTAGTCCAACTAATATATATGACTTATATTTAGTATTAGTAAATTACAGTAGTTCTGTTGTTTACTCTTTTCTCCACTACAGGCTCATACCTTCTGTTCATAATTCACTCCAAAGTCTTTACCAGATTCAAGTGAAGCCCATCAAATCCATATATTGCAATATCCATACATTTTCCATCTTTTCCATCTTTAGTATTTAGGAAACGCCCTCACTGTCTATCATTTCTCAAAAAAAAAACAGATTTTAAAAATCTTATTTGTAAATTCTTTCTACATTCTAGGACAACATTTAGTCAAGTCAGAAATGTAAATTAATACAGAGCAATTAGGTGCTTCTAGTAAATTCTGATAATAAATTTCCTATCTCTGTCTATCCTTTCCTGTCCAAATACCTAGTGCCTTGTCAAAGAAGAGTAAAATATGAAAATGAAGAAATCCTTTGATATTTTTTTAGAGTTTTTATTTTTTTTATTTTTTTTCATTTTTTATTAAAATATTTTAAAATTTACATATACTTGCCATTAATTGTAATCCCCATGTATTCCCCATCACCATCTCACCAGTGCAC